>VSMD01035703.1:0-137133 GCA_008750895.1 Mirza zaza
ATGGAACAGATAGAGAACCCAGAAATAAAATAATAAAGCTGCAACCAACTGATCTTAAACAAAGCAAAGTATACACTGGGGAGAGACACTCTATTCAATATATGGTACTTAAAAATTATATAGCCATATGCAGAGAATGAGAAAGGACTCCTATCTCTCATCATATTCAGAAATTTATTCAAGATGGATTAAAGACTTAAGGCATGAAACCATAACAATTCTAGATAAAAGTGTAGCAAAACTCTTCTATATACAGGCCTAGGCAAAGAATAACCAAGACCCCAAAGGCAAGTATAGCAGCAACAACAATAAATGAATGAAACTTAATTGAATTAAAAAGCTTCTGCATAGTAAAGGAAATAATCAAGAGAGTAAACAGACAACTTACAGATTGGTAGAAAATATTCGAAAACTATACATCTGTTAAAGGATAATATCAGAATCTATCAAAAAGTCAAATAAATCATCAAGAAAAATACAAACCACTCTATCAAAACATAGTCAAAAGACACGAAAAGAATTTTTTCAGAAGAAGATAGACAAATGGTTAACAAATATATGAAAAAATGTTCAACATCATTAATCTTTAGAGACATATAAATTAAAACAACAATGATATATACTTACCCCTTTCAGAATGACTATTATTAAAAAGTCAAAAAACAACCGATGTTGGTGTGGATGTAAGAAAAAGGAATGTTTACATACTGTCGGTGAGACTGCAAACTAGTACAACCTCCATGGGAAACAGTATGGAGATTCCTCAAAGAGATAAATGCAGACCTACCATTCAATCAAGCAATCTCACTACTGAGCATGTCCCCAAAGGAAAATAAATTATTTTATGTAAAAGACAGTTACACTCAAACGTTTATCAGTGCAAAATACATAAGTACAAAGATATGGAATCAAGCTAAGTGCCCATCAATTCATGAGAATATAAAGAAAATGTTTTATATGTATATTGCATGGAGTACTACTAAGCCATAAAAATGAATAAAACAATGTCCCTTGCAGTAATATGGATGGAATTGTAGACCATTATCCTAAGTGAAGTATCTCAGCAATGGAAAAACAAACACCGTATCTTTTCTTTACTAAACACTATTAAGATCACAGTGACCCATGAAACAAATGGGTTGTCATTAATAAGTGGGAGCTAAACAATGGGCACATATGGGCACAAAGAGCCATAAAGGGCATTGGAAATTATAATAAGAATGGAGATGTTGGGATGGGTGATAGATAAAACTTTACCTATTGAATGCAATGAACATTGTCCTGGTGGCAGATACAATGAAAGCCCTGACTTCAGCATTGTGCAATGTAACAAAAATATTTTCACTCTCTCAGTATTTTGAAATAAAAATAAAAATCTTGGATTTTCTCTTTCAGATCATTTACTATTCAGTTCAAGTATTTTATCAACTATTTCTCTCAAATTGAATTAATTGTGCTATTGTACACACTATCAGTCATCTTCCCTATAAGATGATTACATTGTCAGTAGGTATATGATTTGGAGGATATATACATTTTTTTCTCAGTAGTCAGCAAATGTTATATTACCCCACTCTAGTTTCAAGTTTTAACAATGAGAAACTTGATGCCAGTCCTTTTTGTATAAATAACTTTTTATTTTTATTATTAACAATTATATTGACAATAACATAACTTAGTAGTATGCTATAGGAACTTGAAGATTTCAAAATTTGTCACAATATGACTAGGTATATTTCTTTTTTTATTAATGCACCTTAGAACCCAATGAGTACATACATATCTTGACAGATCCCCTTTAATTATTTGTTTACCATTACCTGTTCCTCATCTATTCTTTCTTTCTCCCCCTCGAAATATTATTTGCATGTTAAATTTTTTGTTTTTCCCTTCCATGCATCTTCTTTTTTTTCTCTTATGTTCTCTATAATTGTATTTTTTTCTGCTCTTGGCAATTTTTTTTTTTTTTTTTATTTTCAAGCCACCAATTTGGGCAACAACAGTGATCATCTTCTTAATTTGTTTGACAACAATTATCATCCTCTTTTCACAACATGAATGTCATATTTGAAAAATAATGTAGGTTTTGTCTGTTTAACCTTCATAATTCTCTTTGGTGCTATTTTTGTTTGGTTTGTTTTTAATTAGTCTTCCCATCTGCTCTAATATGCCAAAATTGTGAAATTTCTCTTTAGCCATTGGGCCTGCTCAGACATATGTTATTGTTCTTTGCTGATTCACTGGAGCTCAGATTTGGTTCTTGTATTGCCCAATCTTTCAGTAGGTGGAGGGCAAAGACTCTTTCTCGCTATGGACTAACAGAAGTAAGAAGCATATGTCCTTGGAACATGAAACATTCTCCTGACACTGCATCCTCCTAAACTTTCCTAAACTTTTTCTAGTCCCAGATGTAACCATGTATCTTAACATGCTTCTTCATTTCTTTATTTGTCACATTGGTTTGGGAGAGAATAGGGTGAGCTCTAGTCTCTACAGTCAGAAATGCCAGGTAGCTATGGCCAATTTCTTCCCAGGATCCTTCACTTTGAGGGCCTCCTATCTGTGCTGCTTCACTCAGGTGTCACAAAGTTCATCCAGGCCACGGAGGAGAAAGCCATGTATAGATTTTCTCTATCTCAACTACCATAGAACAAACATCCTTCTTTGCACCCTGATATCTTTAATTCCAGTTCATCTTTTGGCTTAGGCATGACATATAGACTATTATTCTCAATGGTGGAAAGGAAGCTGTATTCTCATAGTTCATCTTCCCAGAACCCTCTACAACTTGTGGTTGACTCTTCCAAGTGGTCCAATCCTCCGTGATTTGTTCTCAAGTTTTCTAGAAACAAAGATGCTCCCTCATTGCTTTGTATCTAATTTGCTCTCTTTACCCAGACCCTTCAGCTTGTGTTCAAAGATTTTTTGAATATTTCTTTCAGATTCTCTTGATTATATATCCATATCCAACCCTGTCCTTTTTGGTATATCAATTATAGCTCCTTTTGGATTGAATGAGGAATCAAGCTACTGATTGATACTAGTTCAACTATACACATTTCCAGAAAAACTTTTGCTTGCTTCATATCATGTGATTAATCTTTTTAATTAGAAAATAGGATTGTATACACATGTGCCTACATCAAGTTTCCAATAATTTTTGGGAGGTATTTTAAGTGCATATTATGTCTTTGCAAATCACCCTTAATAAGCTTTAAATGTCATTCTGAGAAACACAACATGACTGCACTGTCTACCTAAACTTCTTTATAATATTTGCTGCTAAATCTGTAACTCTTTTAGGATTATTCTTTTGCTGACATTTGTAATTAATTCCTTATGTGGGCCATCAATGGATGTTCTATGAATGTGCACACAGATAACAAATATTGCAAAAAACAAAATGTACAAGTACAAAGTCTTTTGCTTTTATACTGCAAACAAATCAATGTGACCAGTTCAAATTAAATTATTTTACCCACTGAGTATGACATTTAAAATAAAATATACCAAAGTAGCTTATTAAAGTGAAATACTTTGATGAGATGTGGTGTTACATTTTCAATATATCATTTTATTGTCTAAGGTAAAAGATAATGCACAAAATAACTAAGATTTATTAAACATTTTTTCTGTGTCAGGTAGTATTTCAGATGCATTATATCCTTTAATAATCATAACTCTAATCAGTAGTGAGTTACTCATTTCATGGATAAGAAAACCAGGGTGTAGAAAAGTTAAGAAAGTTGTTCAAAATCTGATAAATAATGACTGATGCTGTCTAATTTTAAAGCTATGTTTGTCTGAAGCCATGTCTCACTTATTTAAGTATAATACATCACTAGAAAATTTTAAGTTTATTCACAATATCTATGTAAAGAGGAGGCTATATCTAAGGAGTAAATTTTAAAAGAGATGTGATAGATTAGAAATTAGGAGGTTTTTTGATACCTGATCAAAAAGATTTTGGAAACCCAAGGCATCCAAGCCATATTTGCAAAGCATGTCATTTTCTGCTTCAGTTGCAATAAAAATTCCAAGATATTAAACAAATTTTTTACAGCTCGGTCTAAGGAATATTTCCCAAATCAACAATTGTGATGAACATTGTATATGAATGTGGAAATATTGTAAAATGTGCTAGAAAACTGCAGGGTCAAAATCTAGGAATTTGTAAGGCTGCGAAAACTAACATTGTCAAGAAGAACTAAAGGAGTTTGGATTAAGAAAAACTACACATTTGTAGCAAAAATGAACAGGAACTTACATAGTCATTCAATAAACTTTGTTGAGATACAAGAGTGATGTTTTTAATAGTATAACAATACTAATGTTTGTTTCAAAGAAATTTACTTCTGGACATGTTGCTTCTTAGACTTTAAGCCAATATTCAGATAAATGTCTAGACTTTCATTCATTCATTGAGTTCCTACTGCACACTGGGACTTCTCTAGGTATGATCACAATTTTTCTCTTCTTAAACAGTACTGATTAAGAAAACCATAACACAAATATTTTATTAATATTAACATTTATGGTAATTATTTTGATTACATTAATGTCCACATAAAATGAGCTTTTTTTAGAAAATTGTTTACTGTCTAATTAATTATTGATCAATAAGTTCTCCTTTAAACATACAGAAGATGATAATAGAGGGTTATATCTGTAGATGTAGCATCCTAAGGAAGAATGTCCTTATTAGAAGCCAAATGTTTATAATAAGCATTTCTTGCTCACATGATTATATGAGGCAACCAAATCAATATACTTAAAATTACATAATGATCATATTATTAAAGCCTATATCATTTATATATACTAAATGTATTTAGGTAGACTCTTTTGTCATAAATTACTATGTAGATAGAATTAATTTAGAAATCTCACTATGTTTTAAGACTATCTCTTAAAATTGTGGACTGTTTGGAAATTTGCCCACAATTATTTTCAAATAAAGGATACCTTTGTTTATTTCACTTTGTGTATTCACATAAACACCACAGGTCAGCCCTCGCACTTCCTCGGTTTGCCTACCCATACACTGTCCTGGAATTCAGCTCTGGCTGGACCAATCCTCATAAAGACAATAATGTACATCTGGGCTCTGAAGAAACATTTGGTTTCATCTGGAATCTGTCCTGCTACCATGAGCTTGTCCAAAGCAATGGTGTTTTGTTTTATTTCATTGTTCATTTCTTTTCCTAAAAGGAGGCAGCAAAAAGAAGAGATCAAAAGTGATCATTGATAGCTTCGCTTCCCTGTGGTTTAAAACGTATTTATGGATTTCAATAAAAGAAAATGCTCACTTCAAAAAAAAATTTGCATATGGTTGTCACCTGGATATTTTTGTTCCTAATTTACCATTGGGATCTCATCAAGGCCATTTAGAAAATACTAAAACATGAAATAATAATATTTGTAAATTTGAAAGGAGATACACTTTGTATATTCACTATTTGAACCCTAATTCATTAACAATTATTAATATACTTACTTTCTATTTCCATTGGTCTTATCTTTAGACAAAATTAGAGAAATGTTAATATGAGCAAGATAGTTCATATTTATTTATTTATTTTGATGTATGTGTGTGCAATTGACATTTTTTTATTTTTAAAACGTTATGTAAGTGATTTGGTTGCTTTATAATTTAAAATAATGATGAGAAGAAACAATATATTTGTGTATATATTTGTGTGTGTGCTGTTTTTTTAGGGGGGAGAATTTCAATGTCACTTTGTATCATGTGATTTTGTAATCAGCAGATGCGCTTAAAGATTTGGCTATATAAGCCTTCTCAAAATGCTCCAAGACAGTGCAGCCAGGTGGCATATGCCACAACATATCTGCATTGTGATGCCCTTCAGCATTCAGCAAGGAGAATCCATCCTCTTTATACTTCATCATAGTGAGACATATCCAAACAAATCAATATACATGCTAAAAACAAAATATGAAAGGAAACATCTGATGACATCGTTCCACAGAAACAATTAATCATTCTAACATAATTAAACTTTTAATAGCTTAAGGAAATAAAGACAATTGGAAGTCTAGATACTTTAAAAATACATTCTAAAAGATTTATCTTTTCTTAGGACAGAAAAACATGCCTTTTCTGTTTTCTTTATCCAATACATCTATTGCAAACTTATTATTATTTCTATGAAGAAAGGGAAATCATTTATGCCAGTCAAATAAAAAAATGTTTTTAAAATATGTCACAATTTTGTGTGTATCTCTGTGCTACACATTTGATAAAGGGCTGATAACTAGACTTTATATAGAACTCAGGAAAATCAGCAAGAAAAAAACAAACAACTCTATCCAAAAGTGGGCAAAGGACATGAACCAAAACTTTTCAAAAGAAGATAGACTAATGGCCAAGAAACATATGAAAACATTCTCAACATCTCTAATCATCAGGAAAATGCAATTCAAAATCACAGTGAGATATCACTTAACTCCAGAGAGAATGACCTTTATGAAAAAGTCCCAAAACAATAAACGTTGGTGTGGATGTGGAGAGATAGGAACACTCATACACACACTGCTGGTGGGACTGCAAACAGGTGCAACCTCTGTGGCAATAATATTGAGATACCTCAAAGAGCTACAAGCAGAACTACATTCGATCCAGCAATCCCATTACTGGACATCTACACAAAGGAAAAAACGACATTCTATAAAAAACGACATCTGCACTCGAATGTTTGTAGCAGCACAATTTACAATGGCAAAGATGTGGAAACAACCAAACTGCCCATTAATACATAAGTGAATTAATAAAATGTGATATGTGTATAGCATGGAGTAGTACTCAACCACAAAAACCAATGATGATTTAGCACCTCTTGTATTATTGTGGATGGAGCTGGAGCCCATTCTACTAATTGAAGTTTCACAAGAATGGAAAAACAAGCACCACATGTACTCACCATCAAATTGGTATTAACTGTTCAATACTAATGTGCACATATAGTAGTAGCATTCATCGGGTGTCAGGTAAGTGGAAGGGTGGAGGTGGGGATGAGTATATTCACACCTAATGGGTGCAGTGTGTGCAGAGGTCATCTGGTGACCTCTGACTCAGGGTCAGGCGCAAAGGCAATATATGTAACCTAAACATTTGCACCTCTGTAATATGCTGAAATAAATAAATAAATAAATAAATAAATAAAATACAATTTCCTACTCACCAGCATTCAATATCAACTGATAGCTTCTCAAAGTATTTCAAACAATCCCTGCCTTTTGGTGGTTGTATAGAGACTCAACAGCAATGACAACAAAAAAGCAAAATTAAAACCATGATAGTACGGACAGACTTTTGTGTTGTGTTGCGTTTTTTATGGATATCAACATCTGATCTGATTTTTACAAACTAAATTTTTCGTTAGAAAATGCAACTCTTTATCTGAAATTTCTTTCCAAAATATTTAGCAAAAAAATTTTTTTCTACTTATACACTTTGCTTGAGACATTGCCTTGTGAGTGAAGTTAAGTATTACTGATAAGAAAATCAGATACTGTGACCCAAATAATTATACTACCTTTGTATGGAGGCTATCTCTAAATGTGCAATGGATATCTAAAGATTATATTACTATATGATTCTAATTTGTAGTTAAAACATCAAAGTAGAAAAAAAGATAACATACATAAAGGAGATTAAGAATAAATAAATTTATTATTTCTCTAATAAAAAATGGTAATTTGTTTCCTTATAATGATTCCATCCCCCTCCTCCATTAATGAGAAAGCATATGAATGTATATTTTGAAATATTTCAATTTTTATATTTGTCTTTTTAGTACAATATGAAAATCTTAAGGATAGGAAATGACTAATTTATTTTATTTTGTGGCTCTTTAATCTGCTGTATTTTGGGGAGTGAGTGATGTATATTTTTAACATGATATTCTAATAAAGGAAAATTAAAAGAAATATAGTTTGTTGCTGAAACTTCCAAATATGCCAATATGACATGCCTAATATTTATTGACATTATATCTGACTTCTATGCAATATTAAGAATAAGAATAAAGCAATCACACTTTTTTAAAATTGCAATTGCACTCTTGCATACTTGTTAAAGTATTTAATAATTGTGTATAAAATAGTTTATTTCATACTTTAACCAGATGCAGATCTAACTATCAAGCTTGGAGGATGAGGAGCAGTTTTCTGAAGATGTTAGAGACTTTGGAAGTTTGGCTAGTAGAAGCATTATTCAAATGATTTTGTTGAATTAATGTCTAAAAATGTTTGTTTTAGTTATATGAAGTGCCAGAAAGGGAATTTCTACTTTTTAAAACATTACTGAAACTAGACTTGTGCACAATGCATAGATTATTTTTTCTTGACTTTTAAATATCCATTACGGTAGGCAGTATACTGCCTCCTCAAAGATGTCCTTGTCTTAATCCCTGGAAACTGTGAATGTGTCACTGTCATTAAATGATGAAGCAGAATTAAAGTTGCAGGTGTAATTAAAGTTGGTAATAACCTGATGTTGAAATAGGGAGATTATCTTGAATTATCCAAATGGGCCTAGTGTAATCACATGGGTTCTTAAAAATGAAAAAGGAAGCTGAATAGGAGGATAGAGATATGCAATATGAGAAGGACTGGACCCACTGTGACTGGTGTTAAAAAAGAGGGAAGTGGTTGGTCACAGGTCAAGGAATATGGAGGGCCGCTAGAGGTTGAAGAATGCAAGGAAACAGATCCTCCCTTACAGCATCCAGTAGAAAATTTGACCTTCCTGACACCTTGATTTTCATTTGTTGAGACTTCTACAGAACTGCAAGATTAAACAAACAACAGCAAAAAAAAAAGTATTGTTTTTGAAGTAAGTAGATAGACTAAAGATGGCTCCTGTAGTTCTAAAATGGAGTCAGTCTTGCTCTATTAGTAAAAGGTCTCGACCATGTAAGAAAGTTCCCAGAGGAAGGAGGAGGGAGTCGAGGAGGCCTGTTCTCAAAAAGAATATGGAGGTCCTGTTCCAGGAAAGTCCTTTGTGCCACAATGTACCTTTCCATTGTTCCCTTGATTAATGGCTAACAGCAAAGTTCTGCTTCTGTGACTGCTGGCTAGCATAGCTGCCAGCCCCTAGGGTATAAGAAAAATGCAAAGGCTTTGTTCAGGGCTGCTTCTCCCTACTTGCATGGAGTAGTGACAGCCCCTGAGCAGGTAGAAATAAACTAATTTGGCTGATTGGATTCTGGTGTCTGAGTCCCCTTGATCCGCTGGTTTACAACATTTTAAGTCACTATGTCTGAAACAATTTTTAGAACAGTAATATAAAACTAATATGCCTACTTTACTGTAAAAAATACTACCATCAAATTTTTCTTAAGTTAAAAATCAATCATGTTTCTTTCTTTAGGTTCTTTAGAGTATTTTGAAATTAGTTGAAAATGATGAAAACATCATAAGTCTTTTAAATACTTGAACACTCAAAGACTTTCAATTCTACATTTTCAAAGGAGAATACTAGTATTCAGGCATATACATGTATATAATCTTATATATGTCATTCTCTAAAATATGGATTATATAATTAAAATTCACATTATTTTCTTCTGATTTTGAGTCTCCAGATTCAGTGCTTAATTCTGCAAACAAAATATCTTTGCCTTCACAAGAGTCAAGGCCTTCTTGTTCAGCGAGATCAAATATTTATTACCCAGACCTATATTATTTTTCTTTGCCTATATTAAATATCAGTTTTAAAATGAAGAAGAAACTATATTGTAGTTAAAGAGAGGAACCTTCCCTTGGAGTTAGAAACCAGGAATATTGACTGAGCACAGGGAGTTTTACCAAGAGGCCAGACCCTCCAGACCAGAAGTTCTTAGCAGGAAGATAATAAGCATGTGACAGTTGGAGACAACCTACGTTTAATATGCCCAAATTATTCCTATTGAATAACAACTACTGCCCCAGGTTTTATGTTAAATGTTTTAAATGATGCATTAATCTCCATTAGACTATGCAATTTATAAAGTATCTTTTTAATTGTCTTTTATAGAGTTATCAAAAGTGATTTGGTAAAATAACTCAAAAATACATTTTTTTCTACTCGAAGTAGTGACTACCGAAAAAGAAATGTACTCTATGAATAAGCACTGGGTAAATTTGTTTGGTCTAATTTAAAAGATATATAAAATACATAGAAGGAAAAGTCAGTCTACCTTTTATACCTTCTGGTGATTTCAAGAAATTAAATTACTATTCACCATTGATAGCATCTTGACTGTTTGGGGCTATTCATGAATAGGAATGCAGTCCATCTAGACTGTATTTCACTTCAATTTTCAGTTGTTTTAAGAAAACTAAATCTTTTTCCATCTATAATAGCAGAAAGACAGTGGCCAATACCATTGGTCCTCTAACAATTTATAGAAAATAATCAAATTATAATTTTCTGTAATATGTATGATGATTTGATGTAATGATATGGTGGAAGGAACAAAAAGGAGTGAACTCACCATCTCAAATCCTTTTATAAGGCCTCTAATCTCATCCATTAGGGCTCTACCCTCCTGACTTATTCATCTCTTAGAGATTGCACCTATTAATACTATCAAAATGGGCATTAAGTTTCAACACACAAATTTGAGGGGATACATTCAGACAACACCTGACCATATGGATTTGGGTTAATTTATGTTTGGAAGGCATTTGAGGGAAACAGTAGATGCTAGATTTCAAAGATCAAATCTTTAGAGAAATTTCTAGTACTTATTTTATAGATTGCATTTGAAAAAAAAAAAAGGCCTAGTGGATGATTGCTTCATTATATACATATGTAATGATCACAATCTTTATTGTTTTTCAATATATCAGTCAGTCTTGTATCAGATCAACAATAGGAAATGTGGGAAATTGCATTTATAAATCGACAAGTTTGCCTAATATCAGACACAATCTTCCTATTATAACTTTAGCTAAAATTAAGGCATACTTTCAGGCTTGAACAGATTTTTTAAAAAAATATATTAAATAATTTTATAAAACACACTTTCCATAATGAGATAATTTCATTGGAATTTCTATTATTATATTATAGATATTCACTTGGGAAAAGTTAAAATTAACTTCCTGCAAAGTAACATTTTTATATTTAGTGAAGAGTAGTAGAGCTGAAATAATTAAACGAGGATCATTTTTTTGAAAAAAAAAGAAATTAACAAATGATTAGTAACATCAAAATAAATTTGCTGGATTAAAGATAAATTAATTTATGGAATACTAGTCAAGATAAAGCAAATACTTTTTTCTAAATTAGTTTACTAAGCTGTAAGCCAATTCTAAAGGAAACATTTTTTATTTCTTCAATGACTTCATCTTTTTATAAAAATAAACATTATTCTTTGAGAGTTTATTTATTTTGGTTTCTACCACTAATTTTAGTTAAATTCAAATTTTTCCAGCTACATTTTCTAAATATAAATAGAATGAACACACTTTTGTATATCCAAACATAAATTGTTAGTTTAACATAGGAAAGTCATTAATTAACACAAAGCAGATTAGTCAACTATTCTTTAAGTGAAAGTTCTGAAGATAGTATAACACTTAGACTCAATTGAAAATATATTAACTTAAATGTATAAAAAGGAAAAAATCCATCTACATCTATCATTTGTTTTTTTCATAGATTCAGAAATGATCTCTTAATGACACATATATCCCTTAAATCAGCATTAATAAAAAATATTTCTTCCTCATCAATACTACTAGCAAAGACATAATATGACCTTTACAAGACTTAGTGACCAATATATTTTGGGTAACAAAATGATGAGTGTTTACAACTGTCATTAAGCTATAGCAATACTTGCAATTAAAAATAGTATTTCAGAAAAACTTTATCATCCAAGGAAAAGCACATTAACACAAACACCCAAAGAATCCAGATTTAAATATAGGGCAAGAATTAAAAGTCAATTTACAGGAACTCTTATCTATAAAGTGTAATGAAACATAAATATTTAATTATCTGACAGAAAATTATTACATAATTTTTCTTTCTCATTTTAAATTTTCACATCTTGCTTATGTGTTTCTAAAATATTTAGCACCAAGTAGAGTATATTTATGGGTGGGTTTATCAATCTTCATCTCAGAATTTGGTATTCTGATGACCAACTTTTGCTATAGTAGGTCTTTGAAATTTTTAAGGTTCACCAGGAGTATTCATGTATATATATTATTTAGACATGAGCTTATCTCCAAGTAACAGAAAAGATAAATAGTGGTGACCTAGACAAATATAATAATGTACCACATAAGATGTTTTGGTCAATAATAGACTAAATATTATATTTTTATTGTACCTTTTCTATGTTTAAATATAATATATTTAATGACATATAAATAATTACCATTGTGTTATGATTGGCTACAGTTTTTAATATGTTAATGTGCTATACAGGTTTGTACCCAGAAGCAACAGGCTACACTATATAGCCTAGGTGTGTAGTAGGCTATAATATCTACGTTTGCGTAAGTGCACACCGTAATGTTCCCACAGCATTGAAATTGCATAATGACCTATTTCTTGTAACATAATCTAGGCATTAAATAACACATGTCTGTAATGTTGTATTTATTTCACATGTAACAAGAAGTCCCAGAGTTAAGTGGCTGCTAGAGTGGTCTTACTAGGTTAGGGCCAATGTACTTGCTGCCTTCTTGCTTTTGTTTGATGTTTGTTTAAACAAACTAGCTTGTTCTCTTATGGTCATAAAATTACTTTTACAATTCCAAATATACTTTTTTCTTTAAAAGAAGAAAGAAAGATGATAAGGAAGAAGGGTCAGTAGGAAATAGGTATAAGAATGAGACAGACTACAATTACTTCCATAATATTCTTTGCCAACATTTTCAAACATTTCAGAAAATGATTAATAAGGGGACACTCTCCTTTGCTCTCACTTGTTAAATTGGATCCCACCAAACAGGTATGTCACAATCTTAACAGTACTTCAGAATGTGAACTTATTTGGAAATAGGGTCTTTGCAGATGTAATTAGTTAAGTAGTGATCTACTGGAATAGAGTGTGCTCTTCATCCAATGTGATGGGTTTCCTTATAAGGAAAGAGGCACAGAGAGAAGATGATCCTGTGAAGACATTGTCACCGAGACACACGGGAAGATGGAGGCAAAGAATGGAGTTATGTAGCCACAAGCCAGGCAATGTCTGGAGTTACTAGAAGCTGTAAGAGTAAAGAAAGGATACTGCTCTGGACACTTCAGAGAGAACATAGCCCTTAAGAATCCTTCATTTTAGACTTACAGCCTCCTAAATTATGAAAGAATAGATTTATGTTATGTTAAGCTCCCATGCAGTTTGTGGCACTTTGTCACTGCAGCCCAAGAAAACCAATATACTCACTTACACAATGTCATTCTACATCACAGAAATGACTTGTTAAAACTTTAGTGAATTTTCTTCCTTAAGTTTCTTTAGTTGTGTACAATGCATATATATGATTTCATTGATACGTGTGTATTAATTGATTATTGTACACTGCCTCATATCTCTTGCCATCACCCGTGACACCAGCAGCCAGAGCAAGGGCTGCAGCTAACACTTCTGGATGAGTTTTCACCCACTCCACACTGATAGTATCTCCCCTGAAGCACATGAGTGCATCTTTCGCTTCCAGTCTTGGGGCTTCTCTGCTGATGCTATAGGGAAGGCAGTAAGAGCCTGGGTGTTCAGGGATATCAGCATTCACACAGAAAATCCTCAAACGATGGCAGATGGGAACTAGAGAATGAATGCTTCGCTCTCTGTAATCTCAGAGAGACCATCCTAAAAGGGATTTTATATTCTTCTGTAAAGATCCCATAAGTATTAGCCCCAGGTATCCACAGCTGTAACCAACTTCATACCACCTCACTTTGTCTTTTCTTTCACCCCAGTATCACTTGCCTGATCTCTCACTCCTGCTGCTCTAGTTACTGCTATTGCCATAAGTAATAAAGTTCTTTGTTTCTGACCATCAAGGGGTCTCTCTCTTCTGTTAGGATCCTAAAAAAGATTAACTTGTTAGCTTGCAAGTAGTATCAAATATCAGACCCTTCATAGTTCTTGGCAAAATGAAATGGGTAATAAACCTTGATGACATATTTATTACTCTCCTGGCATATGATGAAATAACTTATCCCTATATCTTTGGTCCTGCCTGTTTTAGGTGTTTTTGTTTTTATTTTCTTGTTGTTCCATTTGTTTTTGTTTTTATAAAAAGCATCATTTCTTTCCTTAGCAAGCTACCTAGGAGAGAGGAAATAAGAATAATTTCCTCTGGATGACAGAGAGTCTGCCTGACTTCTTGTTTTACTTCTGGGAAAATCTGAGCCATTCATTCTAAACTATCAATTTTAACCATATAACATGGTATCAAGCAAAGTAGCTTTTCCTTCACTAATGATTACTTAGTGCTGTCTGATGGGTCATGGTAAACTAAATTTGAAGGCTTCCAATCAACCACAAATTCTCATATCTTAAAATAATATATTATTCTACAGTAGTATGCATCTGAAGGTGGATTAATTCCAACCCATATTTATTTTCTTTCTATATTTGTATGTATGTACATACATGTGTATACATATATATAAACATGCATATGTATGTCCACTCATGATTCATTCATTTGTTCATATATTAACTAGTTAGTTCTCATTGATTCATCTGTTAAACTTTCCTACAATAATCATTTAAGATATTTTGGGGAAATATTAGTAGTAATATGAAGCTTACTTAGATAACAAAGCATATCTAATATTATTATCATTCCTAAATCCATAATGTAATCATGAATATTCATTGAATATCTAGAAGTTTTATGTGAAATTAAATCAAGAATGAGATGGCATGTTTGATTGAAAGATTGAAAGAGTCAGTAAGGGAAGAGTAAAACTTTTTTTAATTCTTCAATCTGTACCTCATAGAATGGGATGAAGGACCATGAGAGAGCTGAATTCCACTGTCACATAATTCTGAACAAAGGAATGAACACTTCAATCTTCTCAATCGTCAATCTGTTGCCTTTGACAAGTACTATATTCACTGAACAATTTTAAAAAGGACAAAAAGAAGAAGAAAATGTAGGTCAGGAAAAAGATTAAGTAGAAAGATAATAGAAAAATGTAATGCTGTAGATCTTTGATATTTTTTACATTACTCTAGGTGGTTAAATGTATTTATTAAGTTAATCAAAAAACTATATCACTATTACTTCATCCTTCTGTGTATACTTTTTTCTCATGAAGGAGACAAGAGATTCCAAATCTCCACCTCAGTAAGCTTTTTTTAATGGCTGAACCTAACATTGTCAACATATTCCTCCATTTTGTTTACTAAAAATCTATGCTCGGAGCTTCAGGGAACTCATTTTATTACCTCAAATATATAAAGCACTCAAGAATAAAGTGATCTAATTGTGTTAACTGGTAAAACATTTTTATATATTACATAGAAAACCAGGAAATTCCATAGTCAATGTTTGTAAAGATATGATAATTTTACTCAGGATAAATAAAATATTAGATTTATAGACATGTTGGGAATATAATTAGTTTGAGGGCACTGTAAAAAGTGTATGTGTGTGCATACACAAACATCTATTTTTCTATGTATTATGTAATATTAATAGATGTTTGGTATTTTGTTAGGAGAAATTATAATTGATTTCATGTACTTGGCATAAAAAGTTTGTTATTGTTTTTGATGTTACAACATAAACTTTGGTTATGCTCACACTAAATTATTATCTTTGCATGATGCATTCTCAAAATAATATTAACTCTCCAGAATATTGAATCTGATAGATATAATTTGAGTAATTCCAAGGTAAACAGAAACTGAAACTATCTTTTGGACCAGTTGTAAGATAAATCATGTTCACAAAGAATATCTTAGATAGCAAGACAAATGTCCAAATTTTGTTGAGTAAAATGAAAACAATAAGGTAAGAGTAGTCACAGTGCCTAATTACCACAGCTTTGAAGGATGAAAATTATAATATACTAGCCCTAGGCAATTTAAAGAAAAGATGAACAGAGAATATTTAGCTTCATTCTGAAAGACAATTGATATCTTATATTTTGAATGAGTATTTATTCAAGATCTTACTATATAATTTTTAAAGCATATGTTTTATTACTAGAAATAGCTCTTCAAACTTCATAGCAAAAAAATTTCTTTTTCTAAGGTAGAAGAAATACCGAAGGGATGGGGATTACAACTAAGGACAGCAAATGGAAAATAGTCAGTGTAATTGCTCCTCTAAACTTTCAACTGAAATACTTAATACCTAAAAATTCTCAAAAAAAGATAACTAATAATAGCAACGAAGCTATTAAGAACTGAACAATCCAAGAAAAACTGTCAATTAATCACGGTATTTGTGACATATTTGGGTAAATAGCAAATATATAAACTTAACACGGAATCTGCAAATGATGAAAATCATTTCAAAATCTGCAGATGATGCACTCATGTATTTTACCAATTGAAAGAGAATGTTATACACCTCTTTAAAAAAAAAAGAAGATTGTTGGCCCTGCCTCCAATGCTAACTTAATATAATAGATATGTGATTTGAATTATTCACAATAAATTGGTATATTCCTTAACTGCTGTGACTCTGTGGATATACATTAGAATCACCGTTTCAGCTTTTTAAAAAACATATATACATATACAGATACCAGGACTTTAATTAACCCAGACCCAGTGATACAGAATTTCTCAAAGTATAGCCCAAGGATCTTTATTTTGTTAAAAGTAGAATTATAAACCTGGCTAGGGTAAATAAATAGCTGCTCTATCGAATGGGTGCTGGTTTTTCAGTTGGCCAGTGATTTTTCTCCTTATTTCTAGACCAGATAAAAGACTAATCCTACAATAAATCAGTGTAAGAAAAAGATAAGTAGGACTGTCTTTGGCACTTGGTGTACAATGTGGTGAAATTCTGAAGATAAAAGACATTTGGCAAAATGAGTTATAAAGCACTTGATGAAACACAACTTTCCACCCTCAGGAACAATGACTGTTTCTCTCTATTTTCAGAGCTCTCTATAATTATTAACACAGATCATGTTTTATTTGCATTTAAATTTATAAAATTAATAAAATTGAAAAATTAAGAAAAAATTGCCTAAATGAATCATGGGCCAGAAAGTAAAAAATACTAAAAATTTCTTCATACTTTCAGGTCTTAATTGCGTGAATCATTTTGAATACATCCTTATTTATTTTGATGCTCCTAAATTAAATAGTCCTTAGCCCTGGTTGTTTAAGTGAACCATTTAGATAGCTTTAAAAAATAATATCTATGTTTGAACCCCATGTAAGACAACTAAATCAGAATCTAAGGATGGGGCTCAGGTATCTAATATGTTAGAACTTCCCGCCCCCCCGCCCCCCGCTAGGTAGTTCTATTATGCAGCTAGCTCGTAGAATCACTACTCTAAATTCCAAGCCTAGGAACCACTTTGTAAGCTAATTTATTTCAATTCTGAAATATTCCACCTTGATAGTATGAACTAGAAACCTCCTATGTGTTTAAATGGTGTAGAGGAGTTGCATAAAACAAGGATGAAAAATCAAACACAAAATAGAAACATGGGCTGATTTCTCTCTCTTTCTCGTATACATGTAAAGAATACAAGTGCAATTTTTTACATGGATGTATTGCATAGTGGTGAAGTCTGGGCATTATCACCTGAATAATGTATATTGTACCCATTAAGTAATTTCTTTTTTTTTTAAAGTAAATACATATTTTTCTTTTATTTCATTATATTATGGGGGTACATATATTGTTAGTGTTACATATATTGCCCCTGCCACCCCATCCCCTCCCTCTACCCACCCCCCCAGCCATGCCAGAGCTTCAAGCATGTCCAACCCCCAGGTGGTGCACACCACACTCATTATGTAAGTATACACCCTTTCCCTTCTCCCCTCAACCTTCCCACCACCCGATAAAAGTTGTTTTTCTTTCTTTCTTTTTTTTTTTTTTTTTGGCATTTTGGTTACCTTGTATATCTTTGCCTCTCCCTAAGAAGGGTTAGAGGCATTCTCTTCCCCCCGACAATGCTCACCACATCCCTAGAATGTAGGTCTATTTCCCCACCCCAGTCCCTGGTGAGCACTACCACCATTTGAGCACCATAGTTTTAATCGGTCAGTACCAATTTGATGGCGAGTAGATGTGGAGCCCATTTTCCTGGTGCTGTGTCACCTCACTTTAGATAACTGGCTTAAACTTAATCCAGGATAGCATAAACAGTGCTAGCTCACTGTCATTTCTTAAAATTGAGTCATTCCATTGTGAGCACATACCAAATTTTAATTATCCACTCTTGAATTGATGGACACTTGGTTTGTTTCCATGTCCTTGCAATAGTGAATTGTGCTGCCATAAACATTCGGGTACAGATGGCTTTATAATAGAATGTCTTATGCTCATTTGGGTAGATGCCCAACAATGCTATTGCAGGGTCGAATGGTATTTCTATATCTAGCTGTTTGAGATATCTCCGAATTCTTTTCCACAAAGGTTGCACTAATTTGCAGTCCCACCAGCAGTGTAAGAGTGTTCCTGTCTCTCCACATCCTCACCAGCATTTGTTGTTTTGGGATTTTTTGATACAGGCCATTCTCACTAGGGTTAGGTGGTATCTCATTGTGGCTTTGATTTGCATTTCTCTGATGATTAGAGGTGTCAAGCATTTTTTTATATGTTTGCAGGCCATTATTCTGTCTTCTTAATTTTTTATCACCCCTGTCCCACCCTCCCACCCTTCCACCCTTCTGAGTCATCAGTGTCTATTATTGCACACTGCATGTCCATGTGCACAAGTTATTTAGATCCAGTTACAAAAGAGAACATGTGTTATTTGACTAAGGGTTTCTAGGTTGTTCCACTTAAGATTGTGCCTGTAGTTCCATCCATGTTGCTGCAACAAACACAATTTCATGCTATTTTATAATTGCATAATATTATAAACATTTTTCCCCTAAAATTGTAAATGTTTTTGTGACTAGGTAAGTCATTCAAAATATAAATAATAATAATAATGTATCTCTGTGGCAAATTCATATCATGTAACCAAAATGTTTGTACCCCTATAATATCCTGAAATAAATAAATAAATAAAATATCCCTAACGGAAGTACTTAAGAAAAAATAGAAATTATTAAATTGGATTAAATTTAATAAACAAAGGAAGGAACATTTATTTTGAAAAGACAAAATATTTATTTTATTTTATTTTGAGACAGAGTCTCGCTTTGTTGCCCAAGCTAGAGTGAGTGCCGTGATGTCAGCCTAGCTCACAGCAACCTCAAACTCCTGGGCTCAAGCAATCCTGCTGCCTCAAACTCCCAAGTGGCTGGGACTACAGGCATGCACCACCATGTCCGGATAATTTTTTCTATATATATTAGTTGGCCAATTAATTTCTTTCTATTTATAGTAGAGACGGGGTCTCGCTCTTGCTCAGGCTGGTTTCAAACTCCTGACCTCAAGCAATCCACCTGCCTTGGCCTCCCAGAGTGCTAGGATTGCAGGCGTGAGCCAGCGCACCTGGCCAACACCAATATAGATAAGACCAATTTAGATAATCCTCTGGCAATGATAGTGAGAAATAGAGAGAGTAAATTAAGAAAATATGAATGTGTAATCTGAATACTTACTTAGGAAAATCCTCAGGAAAAGAAGAAAACCTTAATTCTAAAAAGTAGTAAAAATGTTAAAGTCTTTGACTTTTTGGTGGCTGTATGGGAGCTATGTTTGTTTTTTATCTTAGATATTCATTTTGTCCTTTTAAAATTTTTTCATTGACCATGTAGTACACTATAACTTAAATATATACATATAAATATATTTGTGAATATATACATATTTGTGCATATATCTATATGTGTACATAGATATATATCTCTTTTTTTATTTATTTCAAAGTGTTAAGGTAGTGTAAATATTTTTGGTTACATGGATCAATTTTGTAATGCTTGAGTCAGGGTTAAAAATGTGTCTGTCATCCAGATACTATTCATTGTACCCGTTAGGTAGGTATATCTCCTTCTCCCCCAGCCCCTTTTGGCCATCCCCTTCTTCCCATCCCCCCATTTCCTTCGAGATATACTTCCCTCTATGCACACGTGTGCTCATCAGTTAGTTCCAATTTAATGGTGAGTATATGTGGTATTTGTTTTTCCATTCTTTAGATACTCCACTTAGGATAATGGTCTCCAGTTCCATCTAAATTGTTGCAAAAGGCATTAAGCCAACCTTCTCCATAGCTGAGTAGTATTCCATGGTATACATATACCACATTTTGTTAATCCACTCATGAATTGATGTGCATTTGGGTTGATTCCACATCTTTGCAAATGTGAACTATGCTGCAATAAACATTTGAGTGCATGTGTTTTTTTGATAACATGACTTGTTTTCCTTTGGGTAAATATCCAGTAGTGAGATTGATGGATCAAATGGTAGGTAGACTTTTAGTTCTTTGATTGTTAACAATGACTATCTGGTGAGTGTTTTTAGAATTGGCTATTCTCACATGTTTTATTTCTTTACATATTTTCCAAATTAAGAAAAAATTGCTATATAATCCAAAATTTTAAACTGTAGAAATTGATATAGCTGTTCTGTTAAAGGTATACAAAATGCAAAAAAAAAGTTATGTATAGAGAGTTTTAATAACATGTTATTTCTTTCTAGTATGATTTCCTTTCCTGGTCCTAAGATCACCTCATCATGGCAGCTATGGAACCTATTCGCAACTTCAGGAACACTGCTTTACATTGGGGAGTGTCAGGCACTAATGGTAAAACACAGATTATAGTTTTTGTTGCTCAGCATTGCAATTCTTGTATATGCAATTTATACCTGTAAAAAAGCATAATGTAATAATCGCATTGCTGATATATTTAATTTACAGGTTGGATAACTGGAGAAGTATGTTTCAAATTGTTCAGCTTTGTTAACCATGAAGTACAAGCTAAAGCATTATCTTCAGCAGATGTTGTAGCTTTGATTTCACAAACAAGGAAATGATTTTGTTATTATTGTCTTTTCTGGCAGCTTACATTGTTATATTATATATTTAAATCAAAACTCCATTTGGGATATTTCTCAATTGAGAAATATATATAATATATATATTCATATATAATCATGAATAAATAGCATGATTATTACAAACATAAATCATTTTATTTTTTTCATTGAGCAAACAATTTTGTTACAGAAAGTTCAGCCACTTGTCCACAAGGCTGAATCAGAAGAATGAGGACAAGTGGTTTGAGGAGGAAGGAAAAAGTCTACTTTGCTGGCAGAGGAGGAAATGTGGTAGACCTTCTCATCTCAAAATCCCAAATTTCCTAAGCATAGGCAGAAATACAGAGCTTTTAAAGTGAGGGTTTTCTGCTTCAGGCAATTACTGTGGTTAACTGTTCTAATCATCCTATCTCTGCCAAAAACAAAGCCTATGAACTCTGCCGGCCTCCCACCTGGGGGGCTGGTGGCCACCTGAGAGCTTTTTTAAAAAATTATTATTTTTTATTTCAGAATATTATGGGGTACACACATTTTGGTTACATATAATGCCTTTGCCTCACCCAAGCCAGGGCTATAAGCTTGCCCTTCCCCATACAGTGCACACAGCATTCATTAATTGTGAGTTTACCCAACCCCACCACCCCCTCCCATCTGACCTGCACCCAATGAATATTACTTTGATATGAGCACCTTAGTGTTGATCAGTTAGCACCAATTTGATGGCGAGTACATGTGGTGATTGTTTTTCCATTCTTGTGATACCTCACTTCAAAGGATGGGCTCAAGCTCTATCCAGGAATATATAAGAGGTGCTAATTCACCATTGTGTTTTGTGGTTGAGTAGAACTCCAGGGTATACATATACCACATTTTATTAATCCACTCATTTATCGATGGGCACTTGGGTTGTTTCTACATCTTTACAACTCCCCAACTCATTCTACAAAGCCAATATCACCTTGATACCAAAGCCAGGAAAGGAGATACAACAAAAAAAGAAAACTACAGACCACCCTCATGATTATAAATGCAAAAATTTTCAACAAAATCTTAGCAAACTGAATCCAACAGCACATCAAAAAAAAATAATTCATCATGACTAGGTGGGCTTTATCCCAGAGATGCAAGGATGGTTCAATATATCCAAATCTATAAATGCAATTCAACACATAAATAAAAGCAAGAACAAAGACCATATTATCCCCTCAATAGATGCACAAAAAGCATTTGACAAAATCCAGCACACTTTTATGATAAAAACTTTTAACAAAACATACACAGATGACACAAACCTTAAAATTTTTAAAGCCATATATGATAAATCCACAGCCAATGTCATACTGCATGGGGAAAAATTGAAAGCATTCTTACTTAGAACTGGAACCATACAAGGTTGCCCACTATTTCCACTTCTATTCAACGTAGTGCTCGAAGTCCTTGCCAGAGCAATCAGAAAAGAGAGGGGAATTAAGGATGTCCAAATGGGGGGAGAAGAAGTCAAACTCTCACTGTTTGCTGACAATATGATATTATATCTAGAAAACACCTGGGAGTTTTAACAAAAGATTTAACCTGCCTCAAGGATGCAGACCAGGCTTCAGTTCCCAAAAGAGGGGGAGAAGTTTTTCAGCCCATTCCCTCTATTACACATTCCCCACTCTCAATATTTCCCTACTATATCTATGGGAAGAGAAATGACTACTCTGTTACATTTTTTATACCATTTTGTGGCTCCTATATATCTTCTCTAGTCCAGCTGATGACTCTTTCATTCATACTAAAAGAGATATTAGGCAGCCCAATCAGTAGGTGGCTGGATTACAAATGATCAATCAAATATCCTTGCAGAATTCAGTAAGAAATGACTTGGGGTGAGAGCTAGCAGTACTGAAGAGAGAGATGTAGTCAGTGGTATTGCACTCGACTACCAATAATGAAAAACTCTCAGAACATTTTCTTGGCCAGTTCTCTCACATGAGGGCTACAGATGAGGCTGTGGACATGGCCACACCTCGGGTGTCATACTAGATGCACATACATCAAACACTTTCAAAGTAAATAGAAGTGTTTTGTGGATGTGATTTCAATAACACATAATTTCTAAATATGTAGACTCATCATAATTTATCTAAATATTTGCCTTGTTTTCAGTTTTTCATTTGAATTGACACTCTGTATAAACAAAAGTATTATTGTATGTTAATATTTGTCCTTGTTATTTAGAAAAGGCTACAAATAGCAGGATCATCATATTTAGGCTTTGATTCTATGAATCTATGACTCTTTGGTCAGATTGCCTTTAAGAAACGTTTAAATTCATATGCTTATATACCATGGAAGTAAGCAGTCATTTCATTACATTTCATTACACCCTTGACAGGTTAAGGTTACTCATACTGTTAGTAATAATGACATTTCATTTTCTTTCATTTTACCTTTCACTGACTCATTACTGAGTACCTAGTATATTCCAAGTGCCATTATAGGACCTTTGGATTCAACACAGACAAAATAGATTTTAAAAATTTCCTTCATGCTGATTACATTGTGTTATAGGCAGGGCCACAGGAAATAAACAAGATAAAATAAATATAACATATGCCCAATGAAGTGATGATTAATTTTACATATCCGCTTAGCTAAGTTCTTGTTCCAGTTGTTTAACCAAACACTAGCCTAGATGTTGCTGCAAAAGCGTATTGTAGATATTATTAATATTTACCATAATTTCACTTCAAGTAAAGCAGATTACCTTAAAAAAAGTGGGTGGGCATCATCTAATCAATTGGAGGCTTTAAGATCAAAAATTGATATCTCTAAAATAAAAAATAATTCTGCTTCAGGACTTTAATACAGTGATCCTGCCTGAGTTTCTAATTTGGCAGGCCGGCCTACAGATTTTAAATTTGCTAGCCCCTACAATCTTGTGAGCCAAGGCCTCATTAATTTCTCTCTCCCACTTATATGTACATTTGTATGTGTGGGTGTTTATGGTGTGTGTGTGCATGTGTATTAGGGGTTGTATTGGATCATCTTCTCTGGAGAACTCTGACACAAATAATGATTGGTACCAAGGAAAGAAAGGAAAAACAAACCCAAACAAAAATCAGGAAAAGGGACATAGCAAGTTTTGAGGGTGTTTGGTGCAAGGGAATTGAAATTTTTATAAGGTGAACAGAAAAATCCCCTTGAAAAAAATCTTCGAGTAAAGACCTTAAAAGGTAAATTTTAAAAAGTTAAAATTTCTTTATATGTTCACCAAAAATTATTGTTGTCCAATTTTTTAATTATAGTCATCCTAGTAAGCATGAAGTAACATCTCATTGTGGTTTTGATTTATATTTCCCTAACACCTAGTGATGTTTCACATCTTTTCATATTCTTGACTCTTTGTATATTTTCTTTAGATAAATATCTATTCAAATAACTAGCACATTTTAAAATTGAGATATCTTTTTATTGTTGAGTTGTAAGAGTTCTGTGTATATTCCTCATCTATTGCTCTTTTGGAAAGCAATCTGGCATTTCCTCAAAAATGAAACATAGAGTTACCATAAGACCTAGAAATTTCACTCCTAGATACCTGTCCAAGAGAGTTAAAAACAAATGTTCACACAAAAACTTGTACATGAATGTTCTTAGCAGCATTGCTTATAACAGACAAAAAGCAGAAACAACACTAATATCCATCAACTAATGAATGGATAAACAAAATGTAGCACATCCATACCATGGAATATTATACATCAAATAATTGAATTTATATAAAATGTCCATAATGTGCAAATACAGAAATATAAGAAGAAAATTAGTAGTTGTCAGCAGCTGGGATAGGTGGGGGTAGGAATGGAGAGTCATTGCTAATGGGTATGAGGATTTCTTTTTGGGGTGATGAAAATGTTCTGGCATTGATAGTTGTAAAACTTTGTAAATAAACTCAAAAGCACTGAATTATACATTTTAAAAGGTTGAATGGTATAGTATATTAATGTATCTCAATAAAAAATGAAAAATAATAAAAAAAAGTAGTAAGTAAATTTTCCAGTTTCCTATAGGTTTGCATTTCAGGCAACACTAACAGCAGGTGCAATTCTCTTGAATAAGAGTGTGCCTGGCATGTGAAGGAGAGTGGTGGGAACAGGACATAGAAGGTGGAGAGTATCCAGAGACAAAGCCAGAGAGACAATCATAAAAGGCCAGCTGTGCAGGGAGTTCTAAAACGTTTGAAGGTCTTTTGCCTTTATTTATTAGTGAAACTGAAATCCACTGATGGATTTTAATCTGAGGAACTACTTTATCTAATTTATGTATTAAAATAATATTTTGGCTGATGTTTTGAAAATAAACTTTAGAGAGGAAAGAGCAGAATCAGGGAGACCGGTTATAATATGAATGCAACAGACTACAGGTAAGAGGATGGTGGCATGGAGGTCCTGAGAGGGAGAAATATTTTGCAGGTACGGATTTCAGGATTTGTTAACATATCATATGACTCAAGGAACTAGAGGGCAAGAGCTTCTATTAGTGAACATGAGGAAGAAGTTATATAGCATAATTTTGGTAGGGAAGATCAATTCTTTTGGACATGCTTTAACTTCAAGACACTTGGATATCCAAGAAGAGATACAAGAATCTAGGCTGGAGTTGTGCATTTATGTATTATACAGCAAAAGAGTAGCTAGATACGTAGTAGGAAATCCAGGTGGGTATAGTGCTAAGGAGCAAAGTATTTGAGATAGAAAAGTAACCAGCTCTATCAAATGCTGTTGATATGTAAAGTAAAATAAAGACTAAGACTGGTCAAAACTTGAATTGGATAGAAGTCATGAGATCTAAGATATGACTGAAGAGGGTTCAAAAGGAAATGAGAGGAAGAAACTGAAGACAGTATATAGAGAACTTATAAAAATGTTTGTATAATAGGAAAGAAAGTAGGATGGTAGCTAGAAGAAAATATGGGCTCAAGAAGGTTTTTACTTCATTCTGCTTCTAAAGTGGGAGAACCAGTAATATATTTCAAGTTGATGGAGATGACAGAGAGGTAAAAACTGATTAAGCAGCAGAGGTAGAGAGAGAGAGGAACAATATTCCTTAGAAAGTAAGAGTGAATGGAATTGTTACCAAGGTAGTTTTAGGTTCTTGGTGATCGTTGGAGAAAAGAATGTCATGATTCACTACATAAACCAAAAGCAAGTAGCTTTTATTGAAAGCCAAAGTGAAAGTACACTCTCTTAAGAGAGAGAGAGCAGGCTGGAAAAGAGCAGCTACACTAAAAGAAAGGTGTTTGTGGTTTCATAAAATCTCACTAATTGAGGCAAAGATCAAGTCTAAGGGGTTGGCTTTTACTAAGAATTTGGTTAGTAATTCCTAGGATTGGGTTTCCTCCGATTTTCATACTTTGCATAGTTGGTGAAATTTTCCACCAACTATCATAGTGATTTCAAGGGTGGAGAAATTTTAAAATCACAATGCAAATGATATTGTAATTAGCCAAAGTTCATGCAAGGTGATCTAGATAGCTGACAAGCTGGTTGAAGACCATTTTTGTCTGTGGTTATCAGACCCCTGTAGTTAAACTTTAACATCTGCACCCACTCTGCAAACCCCTGCATCCAGTCTCAGCCCTGTCTTCTATTCTCCTACTCTAAGAGAATATATTTCATAATTGGGGATATGAACCCCAAATGTCTGAGAAGTAGAGGAGAGAAGGTAGTGTATATGATAATGAATAAAGGACATAACAGTGGAAGCTTGTGAAAACTGCCTTCAAATTGCTATAATTTTTTCTTTATTTGGTAACAATTGGGAACATCTGAGAGAAAGACAAAGAGGAGGCATAGGAAGTTTAGAGGGAAGACTATGTATAACAGAGTTTTCTTAGACAGAATAAATGGTTTAGAAATCATAGTTTGGTTTGGTAGGAGCATCAAGGGCTATTTTAGTTAAGTGATTTAAAAAAAAAATTACATGCCACTAGTCAGCATAATTTTATTTTCCCCAGTTATATTCTGCAACAGAATACAGGCTTGCAGTAGGCAGAGGGTCTAGGTTTCTTTATATAAGTAAAATGAAGTGGGAAAAAAAGGCAAGGGAATGAGTATCTATTGAGATTAGTGAATATAATGATTAGCCTTGGGAGCTACGATGAATAAAGAGGAAAGTCCGAATGCAAAGTGACTGAACAATGGTGTAGCATCAATGGAGTGTTGGTTCAAGTGGAGTTAAAGAGTGTTAGAGGTTGGACATTGAAGCGAATGAGTTGGAAATATATGGACTGAGGGTTGGAGAGTAAGATATTTGAAATTGAGGTTACAGAAATGTTACAATTAATGGTAATGACATAACTAATTGGATGCTGAGGATGACAAAATGATTGTGTGAGAGGAAATCAAGGAAGCGAGAAGCAAGAGCAATGAAGGAATAAATTACATTTTTCTGTAGGTTGTAATCATCCATATTGTGGAAGGAGATGCAGGCAAGGCACAGAAGAGATCCTATAGGAACAGATGGTGGCAACAAAGAGAGAGAGCACATATTTAGTTTGATGACATGAGATTTAAACAAAGGGAAAGGACAATGACCTAGAAACAGCAATGAAGGGCTCCTGCTCCACCTCCAAAAACTGTGGATCAAGGAGTATAAGAGAGAAAAGCCTTATTCCTTGAGACAGCTGCAAGTAAAATAACACCATCAGAAGTGAGCTTGATTTCATATAGCAGGGATGTGAAAAGAAATTTCACAGAACAGTTGAGCATTCTTTTTTTTTTTTGCCAATCATTGACTGTGGTCTATAAGGTACACGAAAAGAGTTTTCAGGTGATGCAGCATTTCTTTGTGTTTTAATTTGATTTCTTAATTTACAATTAAAGTTAAATCATACTATGAATTGCCTACTCATGATTTTTACAAGCTATTCCATTTGAGTATTAGAATTCCCTATTATTTGATACAAACTGCTTATCTCTGTCAACTCCTCATCTGTTATTTGTGTTGCTAGTCTGTTTCTAGTTTTCTGTTGAATTGTTTATATTTATATTTTATTAATGATATTTTTAAACTTATAAAATAAAGCTTATTTGTAATTATTCAAATGCATCAAACATTTTTTGTTTATTTCACAGATTTTCCTACTTGAAAGCCCATGCCTATTGCATACAAATATGCAGACCAATAAATCTTACTCCAGGTTTGCAGTTATAAATTTATACAAAACAGTCATTTATAATTTTGTAAATCTGTGAGGTGGAAGAGAAGTCAAGGACTAAAATTGATTTTCCATGTACTTAATATATGTCTCAAAATCATTGTTAAGTAACTTACTTCTTCTTTAGACTATGGTGTTTATTCATAGTAGCAAAGTAGAATCATTTTCAGAATATTTATTTTGTTTTATCAATATGTCTGTCTATTCTTAAATCAGTATTACATTGTTCAGGCATTCTTTCGTAGATGAAAATTTATGTACATGGAAAAGAATTTCAGATGTATCTTAATAAAAGGCTTTGAAACAGTATGCTAGTTATTTTTCCTGTGAAAGCATATCCATTCCTATATACAGTAGATGTCTGTGAAGATACATGACAAACAGCTAACAATGATTTTCATTGGATGTTAGAATTAGAGATGTTTTAATTTTTGTTAAATAATATTTTCTCATCCTCCTACAAAACACATTTACTGAGATATTATATAAAATATATATAAGAACATATATTTACATTTTAAAAGACTGGAAACAAGTGGCATATAGTAACAACCAAATTTATGAAGAAGATCCCAAAGGCAATCACAGCAACAACAAAAATAAATAAATGGGACATGATCAAACTAAAAAGCTTCTGCACAGCCAAAGAAATAGTCATGAAAGTAAACAGACAACCTACAGAATGGGAGAAAATTTTTGCATCCTACGTATTCGATAAAGGGCTGATGACTAGAATATACTTAGAACTCACGAAAATCTGCAAGAAAAAAATCAAATAACCCTATTAAAAAGTGGGCAAAGGACTTGAACAGAAACTTTTCTAAAGAAGACAGAAGAATGGCCAACAAACATATGAAAAAATGCTTACCATCTCTAATCATCAGGGAAATGCAAATCAAAACTACAATGAGATATCACTTAACTCCAGTGAGAATGGCCTTTATCAAAAAGTCTCCAAACAATAAATGCTGGCGTGGATGCAGAGAGATAGGAACACTCTTACCCTGTTGGTGGGACTGCAAACTAGGTCAACCTCTTTGGAGGGCAGTGTGGAGATACCTTAAAGTGATACAAGTGGATCTACCATTTGATCCAGCAATCCCATTACTGGGCATCTACCCAAAAGATCCAATGACACTTTACAAAAAAGACACCTGCACTCGAATGTTTATGGCATCACAATTCATAATTGCAAGGCTGTGGAAACAGCCCAAGTGCCCATCAATCCAAGAATAGATTAATAAAATGTGGTATATGTATACCATGGAGTACTATTCAGCTCTAAGAAACAATGGTGATATAGCACACCTTATATTTTCCTGGTTAGAGCTGGAACCCATACTACTAAGTGAAGTATCCCAGGAATGGAAAAACAAGCACTGCATATACTCACCAGCAAACTAGTATTAACTGAGCAGCACCTAAGTGGACACATAGGAACTACAGTAATAGGGTATTGGGCAGGTGGGAGGGGGAAGGGGGCGGGTGTATACATACATAATGAATGAGATGTGCACCATCTGGGGGATGGTCACGCTGGAAACTCAGACTTGTGGGAGGAGGTGGGGAAAGGGCTTTATTTGAAACATTAAAATTTATACCCCCATAATATGCTGAAATTAAATTAAAAAGTTAAAAAAAAGAAAAGAAAACACTTGGAAGAAACTCCCATCAGTTTCTCTGTGCCCCAGGCAAATCTCGTTTCAGTTTATGAAACTTGACATGTTCTACTTGAAAATGTCATTTTATTAGGCATTGTACAGTGCCTCCTGTCTCCCATAAGCATGTTTTGTAGCTAAATCCTATTAATTTTTCAGTTCTCAGCTTAAATGTTATAACTTAATAAAAGGTTTCTGTCCCAAACCCACTTCAGATTTGTATACGGTGCACTTTTCCTTGTTAAATTCTGAGCAGAATTGCCATCATTAGACAAAGGTCACGCTTTTCTCAGTGACTGTCAGTTCTACCAATGGAGGGACTACATTTGTCTAGACTCTCGGATCCTTAATGCTAATACAGCGGCATGTCACAGGCAATCAATATATGGCAAGTTAAATGAATGAATGAAAAAGAGGGCGAGCCTGTATAGGCACAGGTCTGTGTTTCCTCCATCTCACTAGGTACATTAACTTAACCAAGCCACTTAGCTTCTCTTGGTCTTAATTTCCTCATCTGAAAGAAAGTAATGAAGGAAGCAATCTATCTTATTAATATCTTTTAAGGCTAAATATATTAAAAGATAATATATGAAAGAAACTTAAATGCTACATATATAATAAACAAGCAATTGATGATCATATTATTGTTGGTTTAAAAAGTTCCCAGAAATACATTCTTTTAAAACAAAAATGACCACTGCTATGGAGGATACAATAGAAAATCTAGAGGACATTCCTGAAAGAATGGCCAACCAACAAGGCATGGCGGGGAATGGGGCATCAAGACAATATCAGCATATAAAAGATCAAATTAAATTGTGAACTGTAGGTAATAAAGTAGTTTGACTTTCTGCTGCAATGTTTAGCAGCCAAAGAGTGAAAGTAAATATGTTTTAAATGGGAAGTGACAAATTGTGGGGACTTAGCACAGTGCAAACTATTGCAGCTTAAGCTGAGGTGGGGAGGCATTGGTAGAATTCAAGTACAGTTTATGTGGAGAGAAAAGTGAGGCATCAAAGATCTGAGATATACCCCAAAAAAGTGAAGTAATATCAATTAAAGAATATAAGTCTTCTAATTTCATCCACAACAAATTATAAACCAGACTATTTCATAGATCACCATTAAGATTTTATCTGGGCCAGTCACTATGGCTCACGCCTGTAATCCTAGCACTCTGGAGGCCAAGGCAGAAGGATTGCTTGGGGTCAGGAATTTGAGAGCAGCCTGAGCAAGAGCGAGACACAATCTCTACTAAAAATACAAAAATTAGCTGGGTGTGGTGGCGAATGCCTGTAGTCCCAGCTACTCAGGAGGCTGAGGAAGGAGGATCACTTGGACCCAAGAATTTGGGTTGCTGTGAGCTGAACTGATGCCATGACACTCTAGCCTGTGTAACAGAGCAAGACTCTGTCTCCAAAAAAAAAAAAAAAAAAAAAAAAGAAAAAAGAAAACAAAAATTATCTGAGAAGAAAAGAGTAGTAGGATAAGAAGTAAAAAAAGAAAAAAACATAATGCTGTCAATAGAATTTTTCTTGTTATTTTCAACTTTAAAACTTCAAAGGTGCTTTTTATTATATATTCTTTTCATAAGTATATCTTAGTTAACCACTAATATTAATATATTGTCACCCTGTCCCCTCCTTCCACTCCAATACCTCATTGTAATAAACTAATACAAAGAAATTTCCAAAACATAAACTGAGATTATGGCCATCTCATAGATTGTTTAAATAAGCAAAAAAACATTAAAGGAGATACAGAATGATTTGAGTTTTATACATAATTTTCCATTTTAACTTTTCATTTTTCATTGTTTTAGATATTTGATCAATGCATATTTCACGTAAATAAAATAATGTTTTAAGTGAAAAAGAAGTCTTAGAAATAAGAAGTCTTAGAAATACCTATTATAAGGTATCAAGTTATCAACTAAAGTTTTTTCTATACCTTCTGAAAGTTAGAACTTTAGCAGTTGAGATATATCCAAGAAGTATTTTTGTTATTTTTATGTGTTTCTATGATCATTTTTGTTACTTCAATTATTGTAGACATTATGGATATTGTTTTTTTATCTTTTGTGAGATTATCAGATAAAACTTATATTCAAATAATTTACTTTCTATTATTTTGAATACGAGATATTTTTCTGATGATACAATATAATTAATTTTCACTTATCTTCACTTACAGATATATAAATTAAATATGTTTAGCTGAAATTCAAATTTTAAAAAATTGTTCTAGCTTAAGTGAAGCAAATGTTACTAACTTAATGTGCTAATGACTAGTTTTTGTTTGATCTCTGGATAGTCTGACCTCTTTTTGAATGTTATAATAATTAGTGATGACTAATAATATTTAAACAAATATTAATATTAAAAATCATATATATTATATTCTATAAAATGAGAGTTACTGTCAATATTTTCCTTGGTAAATATGATAATATAAAATCTAAAAAGCTCTAATTAGTAAACTTTTGACAAAATCATGAGTATTAATCCAGTCATACTTAGTTGAGTCATAAATGTTAAGGAGCAGAAACATATAAACTATTCAGGATATTTAGTTTTTGCATGTCTTCTCTACATGAAACCATCTTTCAAGTGCAAAAATATTTTAAAGTTATTCTTTAGTGGAATATTTTTTAAAATTAAAACCAAAGAAATACAATCATGGGATTATACAACTTGGGTTTTAGAGGTTATGTAACTCACCTTACTGTTTTAACAAAGAAGAAACAAACTGATACAAAGAAATTGAATGATTTTCAAATATTAGGTTTCTTTCTTGCCCTATTTTTAAAAATTTTCTATAATTATGTTTTTTCCTGTTCTTCCTTTCATTTCCTTACACTACCTCCTTTTAGTCTTATGTTCCTTACTTCTTGAAATATTTTGAAACACCTTATTTTTTTGTCAAGTACCATTGGGATAAACAAAAAGAAATCAGACACAGTAAAATACTTCTGTAAAATATTTGGCAATATTGTCCAAAATTATAAGTGCAAATCATCATTTGATCTATTAATATCATTTCTGATAATATGCTGTCAATATAATCACAAAAATATCTATACAACAATAATTATTGAAGTTTGCTATTTGACAAAAGACTGGTATGATATATTAAAAATGCCCACAGATTCTTTCACACTCCTCCGATTGAGAATTAAAAACTTTTCCACCTCTCCTTAGATCTGGGCTGGCCTGTAACTATTCTGAAAAACATTATGGTGGGAATGATGCTGTGCCATTTGAGGCATGACCTTTAGAGAACTGGAAGCATCCACCTTGATATCATGAGTTCTGAGTTGTTTTATAAGAAAATCAAATACCATGCTGGAAGTACCATATGGAGAGGACTTGAGACCACTTGGAGAAAGGCCAACTGTGCTCAGCCTCCAGCTGTCTCCAGCAAGGCCTCAGATATGGGAAGGCATCTATCTTACATCACCCAGCCCAGATTGGCCATCATCTAAATATTACTCAGTGAACTCAGTTTATATAATATGGGCCAGAAAAATCACCCAGTTGAATCCTGTGCATGTTCCTTATTCACAAAAAAAAAATAGAGAGATGATAAAATGGTAGTTATTTTAACCAATAAGTTTTTGGGTAGTATATTTTGCAGTAATAGATAACTAGAAAGCCTGAACACAATTTGTGTACAATAAAATAAGTAACTATAAATAGAATCAGCTTTTATTACACAATATGGAATAATCTCTGAGATAAATTAAGTGTAAGACTGTGTTGAAAACTATTATCTCTATTATGAAATAAATTTAGTACAAAAGTGAACCACAAAATGTTATATTATGTTTCTGTTTAAAATATTATCTTTTATCTAGTTATATGTTACAGCCATATCATTAAAGGATTGAATATCTGGAAAAATATCTCTAAAACTGATAACACAGCTAAACTTTGGGAGAAATACAAAAGGAATTGTAGGTGTCTCTGTTGAAAAATGACATATATATGTACTATAGAATATATAGCATTGAACTTTTTGCTATCTCATATTATATGTTTAGTAGAAATCAACAGGAAGAAAGAAAACAAAACAAAGATTATGGTAGTATGGTTTTGACTGCTTATACCTAGTATTCTATAGCCTAAGAATTTTAGTATGTGTCCTTGTTAGGATGTCTTTTTGAATATTAGAATGATCAGTAGGTTAATATTGAGCGACTTAGCAAAGCATTTCATGAGATTCAACTGGAATTCGAGGCTAAATTCCTTGCTGAGCATATCAGCCCTCAAAAGAAATGTACAAATTCAGAACATCAGGTTTGCATTTCTAATCATCCTCCATACCCCAATACAGCATGTATAATGAAAGATGATTACACAGTAACTGGTAACACAGCTGGGAGGTGTTCTCTGAATAAGATTTTTGTTCTCTTTTCATTTGAAAACAGCTTTTATTTCCATGACATCTTGCATAGAGCAGATGGTTTCAAAAGTTAAATTTGACCATGAATACTGCATTAGCTGTCATGTAACTAGAGAAGGAAGATTATAAACATGAAAAACTTCTTTTTAAAATGTTTCATTCATTTTACTTTTATATTATATGTATATGTTTTCATTTGGTGAAGAAAGTATTTAGCAAATATAGTTTATTTGTTTTATAACTCAATATTGCTTTATTTTATTTCTGACCATTCAAATTCAAACAAGTATGCATCTCAAGAGCTATTAATATGCAAGAATGTATTACAATCATATCAACAGCACAGAAAAAGAAAAGAAAAGTTTTTCTTATTGTTTTCCAACTAGAGGATCAATATAAGCAGATGTTCTGTTCTTGAGTTGCCAAGAATATCAGCACTTTTGTAGAAGGTACACACAGAGTTGAAATATCCTCCAGTCATTGAAAAAATAGATCTCTGCATGGCAGTGAGCATGAAAAGTCAAGCATTTTAAAGTGGTACTGCCACCTAAAACTATCTAACACTCATAATTTTTTTCGTTTAGTCCATAGAATGTGTGCAAACTCTTTAGCATTGAGAGATAACATTCTGGCTTCCACTGACTAACATTATTTTCTGGGTGTGAGAAAAAATAATATAGGGAGAAAATGAGAATCATAGGGACACAGTATTGAACAAGTGGGAAAAATTTAGAAAATTTCAAAATAAAGCAGGAAACTTCAGGAAATTATGTAGTGGATCTAAAAATCCACACTATTATTTTTCCTAGACAGTTAGAATACAACAGTACATGTTTCTCTGTCACCATCTTTACCCATTGCTCCTTCTATAGCTTGATACTATCAGTACTCCAGTGGAGTATAATATTCAGAAGGAGTATAATATCCAGGAGAAGTATAATATAGGAGTAACAGCACAGAACCCAAAGTGAGACACCTGGCTTCTGTGCTCTACAATTTCTTATCTGAGTGTCCTCTGACAAGTTATTTAGCCTCTCTCTGCCACAGCTTTGTATGTTTTATACTGCAAAAATAATAGTATCTTTATCATAGTGTAAAATAAAATAAAATGGAGTCCAGGCTTGAAGAATACCTGAGCAAAGTTAATTAGGCTTCATAAGTGACTTTAAACTTACTTTATTTGCAAACATAAGCAAAACTTAACTTGGGACAATTGTATAAATGTCTGTATTGAAGAAAAAAATGTAAGCATAACTAATGAAAAGTTCCTAACTAACTTGTTGTTATATAAAGAGGGACTTTCGCAGTGAAGTAGATTATATAAGGCAGCTGTATAACTGTAATCAATCAAAAAATTGTTTTGCTTTGCTTTTGCATTTACTCTATAAAAGTCTGTTCCTTATGATTCTTCAACAAAGCCCTGAGCTGCTTAGTGTTTGGTGGTTCCTCCTTCATGACCCAGAGAAACTCAGAACCAAAAATAAAGAACCAAAAATAAATTTTGGTTAAAGAACCAAAAATAAATTTAAAAAATTTTTATTGTGCCTCAGTTTATCTTTTAACAATAGAAATCATTCAAAGATTAAAAGAGAGGATACCCACAAAGACTTTAGAACTATTAATATTTATAGTAAGCACTCTAACATTGTTAACCACTATTCACAGTTATTAGTGAGGGAGAAATAAAGAGATTCACTGCTGCACATCTGTATTTGTTTTATCTAGTTTTATGCAGTGTTACTCAACACTTTCAATATGAGAATAAGTGTAATAATAAATTTCAGGTAACACCTCCACATAATACAATATCCTGTCAAATTCTCACTTAACCATAGAGCTTTAACTAACATTGAATTGGTTAATTTTTTAAATGTGCTATTTTTATCAAAGAGCTATACATGGATAATCATTTATGCCTTGTATCTTAGTTAGGAAATCCCATTCATTCATTTATTAACTTATTGAGTCAAAACCTCTATATTGAATGTACACCACTTTGCAGAAATTATGCAGTGCTCTATGGATACAAAAATGCCAAAGTGGCCACTATTTGATTGCACTCATTGTCTATCAGAGGAGAGAGAAGATCAAAAAACTAAATGTAATGCAATATGATAAGTGTTTTTCTTGTATTATGACCAAAGTAACAGCAGAATATCGAATAGGGAACATTTAAATATACAATAAATGGGAAAGGAGTAGCACAGTGTGGACAAGTCACTACAGAGGCCAGGGAGTTAAAGGAAAGGGAAAGGGCACAACTGAATGCAATGTAAAGGCCCCTGGAGGAATAGGAAGTGTGAGCAGAAAAAGTAATTGGCATCTGAAATCCTCCAGTAAAGTGTCTGAAATGCTTTGTTAAAGTGTTTCACCATTATTGGTATGTCAAGGAAAGTGTTACAAAAGATTGCCAAACAAAGGAATTAATAAGTTTTATGGTTAAAATGAACATCCTTTGAATTCATAATTTCTTAATAATTATAGTGTTTATTCAGTAAACGAATGTAAATTAAAGCAATACCTATGTTCTGATTATTTAAAGTAACTAAGGTACTGGTAAAAATTGTGCTCTCTATATCTGCAGTCCCCAACTCAGGGCTGCAGACCAAGACCAGAACTGGTCCATGGCCTGTTGGGAACCAGGCGGCACAGGAGAAGGTAAACACAGGCAAGTGAAAGAGGTTTCATCTATATTTACAGCTGGTCACCATCATTTGCATCACTGCTTGAGCTCTGCCTCCTGTCAGACCAGCGGGGACATTAGATTCTCATAGGAGCATTAACCCTACTGTAAACTGCTCATGTGAGGGATCTAGGTTGTGGGTCCTTCATGAGAATCTAATGCCCAATGCCTGATGATCTGAGGTGGAGCTGATGTAGTGATGCTAGCACTGGGAAGTGGCTGCTAATATGGATTATCATTAGCAGAGAGGTTTGACTGCACAGAGACCATAATAAATCAATTGATTGGAGACTCATATCAAAACCCTATCAGCAAGTGGCAACTGACAATGTAATAATAGAAATAAAATACACAATTAATGTAATACCCTTGAATCGTCCCCAAAACATCCTTCACTGCCCCATCCATGAAAAGTTGTCTTCCATAAAACCGGTTCCTGGTACCAAAAAAACTGGAGACTGTTGCTCTATATGATTAAAATATGGTGTAAAAGTGCTTTAAATCTGTACTGCAAAATACAACACAAAAAAGCATCTAATAAATAAAATAACTTCTTTAAGTTTCAGGAAGTTTCTATGAATGCTTTAAGAACTGAACAAGAATAAGAATGAAGGTTGAGAAGTTAACTTTCTTCTGGAATTTATGGATTCACAACTAATCTTAATTACTTCCTAATCTAGACTTACATATTCTTTACTTTAGTATCTATATTTAAGACAAATAGATGAAATAAAATATTATTTTTGTTTATGAAAATTATACACTAAAAGATAGGTAAAATAAAATCACATTCTGCTACAAAATTGCTTTTCAAAGCTATACCATGTAGCATAACTCAGTTCTGCAGATTTGACCTCGTGCAATGTCAAGATCTCGATTAAGGCTACATCTGAAATAGAGTCACGTCACGTCTCCAAGATGGAATTTCTCTACTGTCCATACTTCCTTTTTGTATCGTGTGGTGAACCTGGGCAAAAAGTACATTGGAATTATTTAGTTTATTTTTGTAAAAAGTATCTACATATATAATTACTTCAAAATAAAATGTTGAAAACTTTAACAAAGAAAATAGAAACATTCATTCAAACATTACTTCCATTTATGCTCAAATCCAAAGCTGATAATCATTTACTAAAAACTTCCTGTAAGAATATATTTCAAAGACCCAGAAACTAGATAACTGTAATAAAATAATGACAGCTATAACAATAAATAAACATTTCGCTCTTCATTTATTTATTTGTTTAATATAATGTCTAAAGCTACTGTTAACAAAGCTATTGAATTCAATTATATTAATCATATAAAATTAGATCACATTTAAAGAGAGTTAAAGAAAATCTAAATTCACTAATATAGCACAAGAAGTAAGGAAAATATAAACTCAGATATAAAAATATTTATGGATATATAAAATATTTAAACCTGTATATATTAAGTATATGTCACAAATTAGAAATGCACATTAATTTCCATAACAAATGTACAGTTAACATTAAGATTTTAATAAATGACATAACTATAATATACATTTAATAAAATATTTGATATAGTGTAAGACTAATTTCAGAATTTAGAAAAGTATTTGAGTTTCTGATCAAAATAATAAGTTGACATTTTCCCCATAAGTATTAAAGCTTATATTATTTAAAAAATTATCTCAATACTAATAATATACACCATAAAGGTCAAAAGAGTTTGTGTCTCCCAACTGATAGAATTACTCAGGTGAAATAATTAGCTAGAGAACAACATCGAACATTTGATAGAGATTTGTCTTTCCATTCAGCTAATTATATATCTGTGCATTAAATGACATCAATTGTTCAAAAGAACATTTGAATTTGACCAGTTCTCATTTATTTATATGCTGATGACCACCACAGAAACAGAATGGTATAATCAATGGGGATATTTCAACTAGAAGACATCTTGGGAAATTCACACACGCCTAATAATAGAGAAAAAAAATGCTGGATTTGTTTGTAATGAACACTTACAATTAATATAATTGGGCATTTAAAGTGGTATGTTAATAGCTTCAGCACTAATTAACTTGTGATTAGTTTCAATAAATACTGCAGAATCAAGAAAATAAGATTATGATTATGTTTAGAGGTTAATTCTAGTTTTTCTCTGTACTATGCAAGAGACAAATGTTTAAAATGTTCCTCATTTCAAAAGTTAATTAGTATTAAGAAATATAACGCACATATCCATACACTTAGAGAGACTTTTTCTAATTATATATTGTTTCTGACCAAAATTTAGACATTTCTTTTCCTTGTTCTTGAATAGCAAATTGATTCTTAAAAATTCCCTGAAAATACATTTTAGTTATTATTACATTTTTCTGTTTCATATACTCAGAGAAGAACAGTAATCATTAAGGCTTCATTTTATTTGGTTTTCTGTTATGTCAGGTAAAAAAATATTTTACAGCACAGCTATAAAGTGTGTCAATATGATTAAAGTAGCAGTAGCTTTTTTTTTTTTTTTGCTATAAATAGTGTTCTGTAGCAGCTCAGGAGTTCTGCAAATGATATTTACCTTACTAAAGTAATAAAAAGAATAATCATGTGGAGGAAATTTACATGTCATAAGAAAAAAATGGTAAATTCTAAATTAAGTTAGTGTTGAAAGTTTCTATTTTCTTTTTTCCCATTAAAAGAGTATTTGATATAACACAGGTTGCTAAGAGTATTCAAAAAATGCCTCTGTGCTTACTTAGCTGCCTCAGCACTTTAGTACTAAAGTTAAAAATAAGAAGTAATAAAAACCAAATGAGATTGTTCAGTAGGTGCAGCTGGTCACTATTATGGAACCACAATATGAGCAGGATTGTGCATACAATATTTCTGACAATGAATAGTGTTCTTGCAAGTGTCCCGACTACTGAATATCTGATAATATGCTGATCCTGTAAATCAGTCAGGTTTAGTATTATACATATCAGTGCGAGCAATGTTTTCAGGTGATTAAGAAGGTATTAAATAGATTGAAACCTACTTTACTAAAAAAAAAAAAAAAACAAACAGGTCATAGGGGCTTTAGAATCTTTGATTACTTGCTGATAATGGTTTATTTCTACAATGAAGAAAAGTTCACCTACAATGGTGATTCCACCTACACCGAGGCAAGAATTACATTTAATTGGAAATCATTTTCTCTGAAATTATTTCTAACCTTAGGTCAACAGTTTTATATACTCTACTTGCTGGAGGGAATATCTTAGTTGCCTGATTAGATTATATTGCATAGATACACCTTAGAAGTCACTGAACACTTAACCCTCTTGTGTTTAAATTATTTTGCAGAATAATAGACTATAAATAGATATAGCTGATCTTATGCTATAAAAGAAAACTAGCAAACTGAGCATATTTTTCTGCATACAAATTCAAAACAAAAGTAATCTAAGTCAAGATTTTCTCAAAATTTTTGTATACCTTATTTGTTTAAAAATGACATTTTGGGTAAGTTCTCTGTTATTTCCTTTCTCAGTGTTTCATAGTTTACCCTGTAGAGGTCTTTTACCTCCTTAGTTAAATATATTACTGGGTATTTTATTTGTTGTTATTGTGAAGGATATTTAGTCTTTGATTTGGTTCTCAGTTTGACTGTTATTGGCGTATAGGAATGCTTCTGATTTCTATACATTGATTTTGTAATCTGAGGCTTTGCTGAATATTTTTATCAATTCCAGTAGTCTCGTGGCAGAATCTTTGGGGTTTTCTAGACATAAGATCATATTGTCAGCAAAGAGCCATAGTTTGATTTCTTCTGCCCCCATTTGGACACACTTTCCTTCTATTGTCTAATTGGTCTGGTTAGGACTCCCAGCACTATGTTGAATAGAAGCAGTGATACCATGCTCATGGGTTGGCAGAATCAACATTGTTAAAAAGTCTATACTACCCAAAGTGATCTGCAGATTCAATGCAATCCTTATCAAAATAACAACACCATTTTTTGCAGATCTGGAAAAATAATTCTATACTTTATATAGAACCAGAGAAGGCCCCGTATAGCAAAAGCCATCTTAAGCAAACAGAATGAATTGCGAGACATCAATTTACCAGACTTCAAGGTATACTATAAGGCTCTAGTAACTAAAACAGTGTGGCATTGGCACAGAGAGACATAGACCAATAGAACAGAACTGAGAATCTAGATATAAAATAATCCTCATATTGCCATCTAATATTTGACAAAGCAGGCAAAAATACACACTGAGGAAAAGAATCATTATTCAATAAATGGTGCTGGGAAAACTGGATAGCACATATAGAAGACTGAAACAGGATCCTCACCTCTTACCTCTCACAAAAAACCAACTTGCAGTGGATAATAGACATAAATCTAAGGCATGAAGCTACTATAAAAATTCTAGAAGAAAATGTGGGAAAAATTCTTATAGACATTGGCCTAGGCAAAGCATTCATGACCCCAAAGGCAATCAAAGCAACAACAAAAATAAGTAAATGGGACCTAATCAAATTAAAAAGGGTCTGTGCAGCCAAGGAAACTAACATGAGAACAAACATACAACTTACAGAATTGGAGAAAATATTCACATACTACACATCTGATAAAGGGCTGATACCTAGAATCTATGTAGAACTCAGGAAAATTAACAAGAAAAAAACCCAAACAATCCTATCAAAAAGTGGGCAAAGGACATGAACAGAAACTTTTGAAAAGAAGACAGACTAATGTTCAACAAACATGAAAAAATTCTAAACATCTCTAATCATCAGGGAAATGCAAATCAAAACCACAATGCGATATCACTTATCTCTGGTGAGAATGGCCTTTATCAAAAAGTCCCAAAACAGTAAATGTTGTCATGGATGCGGAGAGATAGGAACACTCCTACACTGCTGGTGGGACTGCAAACTAGTGCAACCTCTGTGGAAAGCAGTATGGAGATACTTCAAAGAGCTACTAGTAGAACTACCTTTTGATCCAGCAATCCCATTGGTGGACATCTACCTGAAAGAATAAAAGACATTCTTTAAAAAAAATACATCTGAACTCAAATGTTTATAGCAGTACAATTTACAATTGCAAAGATTTGGAAACGACCCAGGTGCCCATCAATACATGAGTGGATTAATAAAATGTGGTATATATATATACCATGGAGTACTATTCAGCTATAAGAAACAATGGTGCTATAGCACCTCTTGTATTTTCCTGGATAGAGCAGGAGCCTATTCTAGTAAGTGAAGTATCCCAAGAATGGAAAAACAAGCACCACATGTACTCATTAGCAAATTGGTTTCACTGATCAACACCTAAGTGGACATATAGGAATAACATTTATCAGGAGTCGGGTAGATGGGAGGGGGGAGGAGGAGATGGTTATATACATACATAATGAGTGCGATGCACATCATCTGTGGGATGGACACGCTTGAAGCTCTGACTCTGGGGGGGTAAGGGCGGGAAAGGCAACATACATAACCTATACATTTGTACCCCCATAATATGCTGAAAATAAATAAATAAATAAACCTGCCGCATCAGTAAAAAAAAACAACAACAAAACCAAAACAAAAAATAATGAGATATCAGTTAACTCCAGTGAGAATGGCCTTTATTACAGTGAAAAAACACCAGTTAATATCAGCCAAGAAAAGAGACACATGGACAGACTTCAGAAGGTTCCCAATATGGACCTGCCAGTTATTCTCTCACCATGGAGTCAAAGATGGCATTAACTTCTTCCTAAACTGTATGCCACATATATGTGTAATTTTAGCAATCAGAAAGACTCATCCAAAGAATGTTGTCCAGAGGCTTTATTGGGCTCCATCACACAGACATGGTCAACTACTTATATGTTTGATCTTACTCTCTGGGCCCTCCAGTAGGTCGGTGGTTACCACAAGACCCAAAGTCCCTACCATAAGTCAAATTGTTCAATTACATGGTATATCTCAAGGTCCCCAATAAAAAAAAAACACTTTATCAAGCAGGACATTCCATGGCATTAGTGATTCTTCCCAGGAACTGAGGGCAAAGTCCAGACTTCTCTTTGGGCAAAGTTAAATTCTTTACTACAGAGTATTTTGATAAATAACACTCCTATAAAAGGTCTAGAACATATAGTATGCAGAGTCAGTCTTTGATTTGCAAATAAATTTAAGACCAATGATACTAATAGCGTGTTTTCATAATTGAAATGATGAATAAGACTTTTATATGAAATTGAGACTATTAATATAATCCAACTATTGGGATTTAGACAATCTTCACCAACCTAAGTTTCAAGTACTTATTTTAGTAATTGACTACTCAGAAATAAGTTTATAAACCAATAAATTATAATTTGTTCCAGCAAATTCTTAAGAAACAGTTTATTCAGACAAACAATTTGTTCTTCTGGGCAACAATTGTTCTTTTGGGCAATAAATTTCTATACATTTAAGAAAACTACTTAGTTATCAAAACATAGATTATTCATGAATATGCTTTTCTTACTGTGTTCACCAATCTTAAACTTATAATATAAACACATTATTCATTTGAAATACACCTTACAATGAAAAAGAGCAAAATCTCAAATATACATTGATATGCATTTTGATTTGAATGAGAATACTTGCAAAGAGATTCATATTACAAAATTATTTTCTCAAATATTTCTGTCACCAGGGCAAATTATTAAAAATGTGAAAAACGTAAATCTGTCTCTCTTTTAGGTTCCCCAAACAATAAATTGAACCTATGGCTTTTATCCTACTGTATCTCTTTCTTTGTTCTACATACTTCATCACTGTCTTCCTCTACCCTTCCACCTGACAAACCCTGCTGATAGCCCAGGAACTTTTAATGCTCGATTGCCTGTTAAAGTTAAGCTATAATTAGAACAAAGCATGTCCATTACAACTTATTTTAAGCCATTGTCTTAGTGAATGAGAGCTATTGTTAAAGAGGTTCAAAAACCTAGAAATATGGACAGAAATTTATAGAATGAATTAGAATATTTCTAGGAAAGTAACCTAGGAAACTCAAATGCAAATAAAAATGGCAAATGCTGAGTAGAAAGATCCTCAGATTGATTTAAGAGACCTCACTTGCATAGAAAATTAAAGTGGCATCCAAAAGCTAGATATTACCTTTTGATCCTCTTTGTTGTGAACTAGATTATAATTTAATAATGTCCTATAAAGAAAAAGATAATTCTGTAGAAGATTCCAAGAACTAGTTCTTGTACACTTTTATGTAACAATCATGTATAAATCCTGAAACAGATGTGCCCAATCTTTTTCTTCATGGTCTGTGATCAGCCTTAAGCCAGAAATAGAAAATTTTAAAAGGCTGAAAAATCTTGGATGGAAAGTATTCCTGCTGCTAGATATCCAACTATTTTATGAGCATTTTGAAAGAGTCTTAGAACAAAACAGAATAAGATCAGTAAGGACTGAGGGTGACATCCTTACAAACAAAACAGATAGCTGCTTTCATCCAGGTATTAAACACCAGGGAAGAGAGCTTTTTGAGAAAGACACGAACAGAACTACAAGCAGAAAAACAAGTTTGGGTAAAATTGTCCTATGTTTACTAAGAACCTGAAAGAGAAATAAAATTTGGCAGCTGATCAATGAAGTTGCTCTAAATGAGAACAAAGTGCCCAGTTTTGTATTTTATCCTTAAATACCCACAATGAAATTTGTCTAAATATAATATTAAATGACAACTCTACAGATGTCTGATAGATATCGGCATGGAATATCAACATTAAACTATGGACATTCTTACACAAACTCTGCCTCAGGGTCTGTTTTTAATAAACCACAGATACTCTCTGAGCCTCGGCCTATAACCTTTATACTTGGTGTTACTCTGCAACAAAAGAGTAAATATCCACTTTTTTCTTTTCATATTGTACCAGGACAGTTATGTCTCAGGAGTTACTGAAGTACTCTCCCAGTTTTCACAAGCCCTTACCAGGACTTTGAGGACTCTTAGAGTTTCCTAAAACTCTATTCTTATCCAAATATGTACATTACCATTTGCTGTGTTGTCAATGTGAGATGAGTTCTAAGCCTGAGTATAACTATCAGGTATTTTAGCTCAAAAAGAATACAAAATGTATAAATTCATGTTTAATATTATAAAAAGAAAGAAATCCTCTAGGACATGATTTATACTTAAGAAGCAAATCTTATAATACTTGTTTTCCAATTTTTATTTCTATCCAATTCTCCTTTTACTATCAAAAGAAGAGAAAACTTCTCAATGCTCTAGCATCTTTCTGACAATATTCTATATTCCAAGCATGTTTTTCAAAACTATATTTCCTAGCAAATCCCAATTTAGTCATGTATTTTGAGTTTCATATTTTACAGCAGGAACAGGAAAATATCAGGCAGGATATAGCACAACAGATCTAAATGTGCCCCTAGAATATATCCCCTCATGAGACACAAACACTGTTCAGATTGTAGAACTCACATCATTCATTGAAGTTTGCTCAATATTTAGACAGGAGAGAGCTAATATATTTATTGACAGCAGCAAAGGTTTAGGAGTAGTCCATAATTTGGCATGTTATAGAAACCGTGAGGTTTCTTAATCTCAGCAGAATCCTCATTAAGAATGATCAAAAGATTTGCTAGTACACCCTCTGTGGAAAGCCATATGGTGATACCTCAAAGAGCTACAAGTAGAACTACCATTTGATCTAGGAATCTCACTACTGGGGCATCTATCCAAAGGAACAAAAGACATTCTATAAGAAAGACATCTGCACTTGAATGTTTATAGCAGTACAACTCACAATTGCAAAGATGTGGAAACAACCCAAATGCCAAATCTACATGAGTAGATTAATAAAATGTGGTATATGTATATCATGGAGCTCTATTCAGCCACAAAAAACAAAAACAATGGTAATCTAGAACCTCTTGTATTATCCTGCAGAGAGCTAGAGCCCATTCTACTAAGTGAAGTATCATGAGAATGTAAAAACAAGCATCACGTGTACTCATTATCAAATTGGTATCAAGTGATCAACACTTAAGTGCACGTATAGTAGTAACATTTATTGGGTGTTGGGCAGATGGGAGGGGGAGGAGGAATGGGTATATTCACACCTAATAGGTGCAGTATCCACCGTGTGGGGGATGGACACACTTGAAGCTCTGACTTGGGTGAGGCAAAGGCAATATATATAACCTAAACATTTGTATCCCTGTAATATGCTGAAATAAAAACAAACAAATAAATAATAATAAAAAAAGAAGAATGATCAAAAGATTAATGATATTTAGATGTTGTGTTGCCTATATCTCTATAAAGGTAAAAGCTCATAGAAAAAGGAATAATAGAGAAAAATGCCTTTGCTTATCATTATACCAGATAGGCAGCATTCACTGAGATCTTGTATTGTAGTACTCCAAAGTGTTTATTTGGAGAGTTTCAAAGAGCCCACTAAGGAATGTCAGTAATTTTCTCCAGAATGTGAAAAGCGATATTCAGAAAATACAATTATAATCGCTGATGATCTCTGGCACTTTTAGGCCAACATTTGATAACACCAGATGGCATCAAATGTAACCTTGCAAAACATTTACAATGAATTAACCACAACAGACAAAACAAATTGCCAGTACACTCCATCAACATCAGTGGACAAACTAATAAAATTGCTTAGGATATCTCTGGTGAATGTCTCATATACCACCAAGATAGTCTTGGCAAAATTGTAGAATTATAACATGGAAAGATCCTTAGCTTCAGGATTCTTTTAAATACCTCTAAATAGATTTCATGTAACTACCACTGGGATGAATTTTGAATAAATCCTTATTATCATTTCCTCATACAATAGATTAATTGAAACTTTATCTTCCTATACAGCAATGGCCATATGGTAGCAAAAGTATTGTTAGATTTCGAGTTCTCTACCTGAGATTGAAGAACTCAAAATCTAACTATGTTTAGATCATTACTCTAATGACAAGGGCAATCATTTTGTTGAGGCAATGAGGTAATCATTTGCTTTGGAAAGAGTTTTGCAAAGTCTTGCCATCTATAAAGACATTTTTATTACTTCTTCACCATGATTTTCAGAAAAAGCAGAAAAAACAAATAGCATTTTAAAATTCATACTGTCAAACAATCTGATACAATTGGGCTTCCTTAGCCAATCATGTTCCCGCTTACCCTTAGGATCTGTAATAATCATTAGCCCTCATAATAAATTTATCTAGTGTCATTCTATAACATTCAGCATTTCCCCCCAATTTGGACTACACACTAATTCAAGATGATATAAAAATATTGAAATGACTCATAAAATATACTCAGCCATACTACATCAAAGTATAACCTACCTTCCCTCAAGACCCTTCCAAGTAGACTTTCGATGTACAAAATCCTGGGCACTTCATCTTTTGGAAAAAGAAAAAGTTTTTTGGAATCATATTAGAAAATATTTCATCATATGTTTTTAACCACTGGCATAGCAATTATTCATCAGGAAGTAGGGCCCTAGATTCATGATTATGAACTAAGAAGACACACAAGTTTTTATTTATCATTATCTATGTTTTCATCCCAAAAAGAGATATAAAAACATAGATTCTGAAAAGTCCTCTTTAAACAGAAGACATTGGAAGAAAGACAGATATCCTAAAGTCTTACAGCTACGTTGATGAGAGTGTGAGATGCAAAACTTCTACTTAAGGAACTGGGTCAAGAAATTGTCGTTTTGGTTGTTTCTTTCTGTATCATTTTTTTTGTGTGTTTTGTTTTGATTTTGGTTTTGTGTTGTTTTGTTGTTTAGTGAAGTCATCCCACTCTGCCTTCTTTACTACCTACTTTGTTACTTAAATGGGGAACATCTTTCTTTCATGTTAATCTTTTATCCTATTCCTATAGAGGCCATTGGTTATTTTATGATATGATCTAATGACAGTTAATTAACTAATAGATAGTTAACTAACTAATTATAGTTAGTTAAAAGTGGTCCATTTAATATTGAAATACTCAAGAAAATACTGGTTTTAATAGTGATTTCTGGATATGTTTTCATTTCTCTTTGAAGGCTTCTGTTAGTCTCTATACTATCGTCAAAAAGTTCAAAATACTCTTTCTTAGAAAAAACATGGAAAATAACCTTAATGACTTTCAGAAAGTCAAACATTATAGATATGATGAAGGCAGGCTTTATGTATTTAGTGGAGAGAAAAATTTTCATGTACCCTCCTAGGGTTGGAGAACGGGGTATGTGGGTAGATACTACATCCTTTTTGGAACATGAGAAGGAAACAAAAGCACAAGTTGCTAAACAATCTAACTGCAAAATTTTGACAAGAAAATTATCAAAATGTAGCTTCTAATTTGTAATGCTACATGTGTGGAACTAAGCTATAATCAATTTCTTAGCAAAATATTCAGGAACATATTGCCTTAAGTACTGACCCAGGTCTAGGGCATACATGTTACCTTGGAGTGTTGCTTCAGGTTTACCTCACAGAGCCTCTTTTGGGATCTTCACAGATCTTCATCACCAAGGCATGTAAATGGAGACATGTAAACAATTAATTGTAGGAAACAATGACATTCTGGATCAAGAAGCAGCTGACAAATATGTGTTCAATTTGTTAAACCTGTTTGTTAATACAAATGAAGAATTTTTAACAGCCATTTTCTGCTTCAATGCCACCTCAATTCAAGCTATGAAGGAAGTTCAAAAAGTTAGGAAGATTATCGATCCATGTCATAGCATAAAGAATTTCCCAGGCATGGATAATTCCACCAAAACTATTATTGACTTACTGAGTAGAACAGTAAGCCTATAATAGACAAATAACTAAATATAATACAGCCATCGTGTATCTATGTTCAGTCTCTCAAGAAAGTCATTGCGCTGAATTTGGTAAAGGGTGCTGCACATATCTTTCTGGAGACCTTTCTAAAAACTAAAATTGCCAAATAAAATTTAGATAGAAATATTGAAATTAGAAAAATAAATGAATTCTCAAAAGGTATAGTGCCAAAGCAGGAAATTTCTTCTAGCTTGCCTTAGAGATAGGTTCACAGATGCAGTTTATGAAATAAGGTGACCTGTTTGGGTAGGTACTTCAGTTCTTAATAATTGTTTTTGTTAATTTGTGTGTTCATTACCATGAACAAGTGTATGATTTTAAGAATCTTAAATTTTGTGACACAGCTGTTGTTCTGCCAAGTGACCCCATAAATAACTATACAACAATGGGAAAACCTCATGCTTGTATAGGTTGAAATGGCTACAAGTCAGAACTTGGTAAGTACAGTGTTTCCCCCAAAATAAGACAGGATCTTATAATTATTTTTCCTCAAGAAGACACCCTAGGGCTTATTTTCAGGGGATGTGTTACCTTTTTTAAGTATGGTACAACAATCTACATTTATTCAAATATAGTTAAGTCATCTTCTTCTGGAACATCATCATAACTCTCCAAACCCCGAATTCCATCCTGAATTTCTTGTGACTCTATTTCCTTTAGAACCGTTGGCCCCAATCTCTTATGTCTAGCAATAGAGCGCTCATGGGGCAGATGAGAAAGGCTCTACTACAAAATGCATAGGTTGTACAGATACTCGGCACGGCCACGCCCATCACTAGGTCTTATTTTCTGGGTAGGGCTTATATTGTACAAATGCTTAGAAATCCTGCTAGGGCTTATTTTATGGGTAGGTCTTATTTTCGGGGAAACACGGTAATTCCAACACCTGAAACCTCAATACATACCTAGATTGATCATGCCTCCAAACAGGAATGGTTTATATTTCAGGTCTTAGCATAAAATAACGTATAGGTCTGTTTCTGGACAATTATGTTTCATTTTTTTCTATTGATACATGTTCACACTAATAGCACACTTAATAAAAAATAACTATACCTCGACACTATAGTCTATTACATGATTTTTTATTGATTAGTATTTCAAAGTATTCACTTTAAAAATCTTTTCAAAGGATCATATTTGGCTTTCTTAATTATTTTGTTTAACTTTCCATAACTTTTCTTATTGTCACTGTGCTTATCTTTAATTTTTCTATCTACTTTTCTTTGGTTTAATGTTTTCTGTATTTTATCAGCTTCTTAAAACTAGAATTTTTATTTTCAGGCTTTTGTATTTCAACATAATTTATAAAATGTATATAATTCATCTCTATATTTCAAGAATATTTAATTCTGATATGATTTCTATATTATTATGATTTTTCTTTCAATATTTAAAATGTCTTTCTTTTGACTTCTGAAGTCCATATTTTCTGTTGAAAAGTGAACCAGTCATAACATTGTTTTTGTGAAAGTGTTGTGTCTTTTTTTTTTCTCTTGTTCCTATAGGGACTACCTTTACTTTTGGTTTTAGGAAGTCTGACTATGGTATTTCTATGTGTGACTTTCTTTGTAGTTTCCCTTTATGGTGACTCCCTAGCTAGATTCTGTGGGATAAAAATCTTTCTTCAGCTCTGGAAAATAATTTAGACACTACCTTTTTGAAAATTGTTCACTCTCATTCCATTTACACATATTATTGCTTATATTCCATAGCTCTCTTATACTTATTTCTGCATTTTCTTTCTTTCATTCATGTTTTAAGTTCATCTTTCAGTTTTTTTCTATTTGTCTCCTTATTTTCATAATTTTCTTCAAAATTTTCTACTCTGTAGTCTTTCAGATGAACAATCCTATATTCTGTCATTAAACACATGCAATGATTTCTTAGTCATAGATATTTTTCAAATCTAGAATAATTAGATTCTAATTGCTTAAATTATTTAATTCTTCATATATTTAGTTCATATTTTCTTTATTTTCTTGAATAAAATAATCATAATTGTTATAAAGTACATGGTTAATAACAAATATATTGGAATCACCAGGGGATCTAGTTTTATTTTTTTCCCCTGCTTTTGGACATTTCTTCTCTATTTTAGTATACTTCATTTTTTACTTTACCTTTTAAAAATATTTATGAAAACCTTACAGATACATGAAAGATTTAATACATAAACTTCTTGAGTAAGATAGGTTAAGCTTAAATCTCATGAAAATAAATCTGCCATATTTCTCCTTAAAAATTCAGAAAATGCACATACTTTTAAAAAGAAAATAAATAATCCAAACTGTCATGCCTATACCTCAATTGCTAATAATTTTTGAATTCTTGGGACATGTAAATTTTGGATGCTTATTTATATATTTTAACATTCAAAAAATGTTGAAAAATGCATAAAGAAATCCCAAATACTCTTTGCCAAATTTCAAAAAGTTATAACGTGCCTCTTTACTCAATAATTTATGTGTTTCCTGAAAACAAAGTATTTCATTTTAATAACAATGCTACAGTTGTCATGTTTACAAAATGTGACATTGATACAACACTTTAACCTGAGGATATATTGAAATTCAGCAGATTTCACATAATGTTCAATTTTGTTTGCTTTACCTAAAACGATCCAATCAGGACAAAAGCTTGCCATTTTTTGGCATTCTCATTTAGTTAGTCTTCATTAATTTGAAAGCTTTCTTCAGTTTTCAATTATCTTTCTTGGCATTGGTAATAGTAGTTATTTCAATTTGGAGTATTTCAAGTTGTTTTCCGCCATTTTTCCTCTATTTGGTTTAGAGCATGTGTTTGGCTACCATAATATACAATTGATTATTCCTTCATAGAGTATCACATTTTCAGGCACATGCTACCTATTTGTCCATTATCAGTTATGTTAACTTTTGATCATTCAGATAAAGTGTTGTCTGCTTTCTCTACTTTATGGTTACTCTATTTCTTTTTGAAGTTATGAAGTAACTTGTGCAGAAACATTTAAGACTATGTATATAACTTGATTATGGCAGTTCTAATACTTTAATATATATTAAAATATTAATAACAGTAGATGAGATTGTTTCCAGTATATTTCTTTGGAATTTTCTAATCAAGTAGCTATGGGACTAAAATTAGACCATATGGCATAGCTTAAAAGTGATGTAAGTTACTAAAGTACAAAAGAAAAGTAGTTCAATAATTTAAAAGAATAAGTGGTAAAACTTGACCTTCACTTTATTTAATACATGACAGCAGTTTTTAAGTTTCACATTTTGGATATAAAAATGTTTGAGACTTCAACTGTTTTCAGAGTATGTACCAGAATTTTTAACTTGTTACATGTTTCATTTATCTTTTAGCAAAAATAAAATCACTACACATGCTTGGTAAAAACAGAAAAACAGCAGCAACAACAACAACAGAAATGTTATTACCTCATTATCTATGAAGTATTATGAATTTGTTTCCAGGAACTACATTCTTTTAACTCTGCTGTACAATATTCAGCAGTATTATTTATAGTTTAGAGCAATTATGTATTTTTGGTATGAACAAAATCAAAGTGGCATAGATGGAAGATAAGTGTTTCATTATATATATAATTATCCATATAGCTATTGAAAATGTGTGTTCAATTTTTAAAAAGTTTAATTCAAATACAAAATTTAAACAAGGGAAAAATAAACATGTCTTTTTGTAAAGCTCAGTTTTAGAATTTAATAGTATTTATTGAATGCAAAATAATTTACAAATATATCTATTTAGATGTTATCAATGTAGAAAGAATATTTACATTGACTTTGATAATAAAGAAGAATAAGCTCTTGATAAATCTACAGTCAGTATGAACATCAATAATATTAAAGATACATCAGATAAATCATAACATGATATAAACCATTATCACTGAATTTTGATAACATTTTTCAATTATACAAAAAGGGGGCTCCAAAATAATTCAATTGTATATTTTTAAGTAAATAGCAAATTTACCTATTTCTTCTTTCTAGAATAAATAATTAAAACTAAGAAAATCAATATATAAATTGAAAACACTAAACAGTAAATGGTTGGGGTTAATATATAATTTAAATTATACTATCCAAAGTGATCTACAGATTCAATGCAAGCCCTATTAAAATACCAACATCATTTTTCACAGATCTAGAAAAAATAATTCTACACATTGTATGAAACCAGAGAAGACCTCCTCTTCTAGCCAAAGCAATCTTAAGCAAAAAGAACAAATTGGGAGGCATTAATTTACCAGACTTCAAGCTATCATGCAAGGCTATAGTTACTAAAACAGCATTGCACTAGCAAGAATAGAGACATAGACTAATGAAACAGGACAGAGAACCCAGATATAAAACCATATTCCTCTTGCCATGTGATCTTTGACAAAGCAGACAAAAACACACACTGGAGAAAAGAAACCTTATTCAATGAATTGTGCTGGGAAAATTGGATAGCCACATGTAGAAGACTGAAACAGGACCAAAACCTCTTACCTCTCACAAAAATGAACTCACAATGGATAACAGACTTAAACCTAAAGTAGGTAACCATAAAAATTTTACAAGAAAAATATTGGAAAAACTCATATAGACATCGGCCTAGGTAAAGAATTTATGAAAACCCCAAAAGCAATCATACTAACAACAAAAATAAATAAATGGAACCTGATCAAATTAAAAAGCTTCTGCACAGCCAAGGAAACTATCACTAGAGTGAACAGGCAACTTACAGAATGGGAGAAAATATTTGCATGCTACACATCTGATAAAGAGCTAGTAACTAGAATCTGTATAGAACTCAGGAAAATCAGCAAGAAAAAATTAAATAACCCCATTAAAAAGTGGACAAAGGACATGAACAGAAACTTTTCAAAAGAGACAGACTAATGGCCAAGAAATATATGTAAAAATGCTCAACATTCTCTAATCATCAGGGAAATTCAAATCAAAACCACACCAGTGTATCACTTAACTCCATTGAGAGTGGCTTTAACAAGAAGTCCCTAAACAAAAAATGTTGGCATGGATGCAGGGAGATAAGAACACTCATAAACTGCTGGTGGGACTGTAAATTAATACAACTGCTATGGAAAGTAATATGGAGATATCTCAAAGAATTAAAAGTAGAACTACCATTTGATCCAGCAATGCAGCTATTGGGTATTTACCCAAAAGAGAAAAATACATTCTATAATAAAGACATCTGCACTTCAATGTTTATAGCAGTACAATTGATCATTGAAAAGATGTGGAAACAACCCAAGTGCCCATCAATCCATGAGTGGATTAATAAAATGTGGTATATGTATACCATGGAGTACTACTCAGCCATAAAAAGCAATGGCGAACTAATATGTCTTGTATTATCCTGGATGGAATTGGAGCCCATTCTTTTAAGTCAAGCATCACAAGAATGAAAAACAAACACCACATGTTCTCATCATTACTTTGGTCCTAATTGCTCAACATTTATGTGAACAAATGGAATTAACATTCATTGGGGACTGGGCAGGTGGGAGAGGAAGGAGGGAATGGGTAAATTCACGCCTAATGGGTGCAGTGTGTGCTGTCTGGGGGATGGGCACACTTGTAACTTTGACTCAGGTAGTACAGTGGCAATATATGTAGCCAAAGTGTTTGTACCACCATAATATTCTGAAATGAAAAATAAAATAAGTAATAAAGAGAATATTTTCAAAGCTTTGCTCAAAAAAAATAAACTTTTTTCTTTTACATTCTATGTGACTTTCTCAAACTTTTTCTCTACATTGCTAATTTGGTTTTTTGTAATTATCTTTTGTAGATTTTCATGCTATACAATATTTGAAAGAATAATTAGTATGCTTAAATTTGATTTCTATTTACTGCTGGTTTCATTTTTCTTTTCTCCCACTCAACTAAGATTTATAGAATCAGAAAGTACATATACAAAATAACATAGAGATCTTTTCTTAGAGAAAGTAAATTGTACAAATGTAGTAGAAATTCCTTTAAATTTGGAATAGGAATATAGACTAAAGAATACAAATATTTTCAAATAACGTATGATCAATGTACAGTAGAAGTGTTAGACTGAGTTCCCCAAATTTGAGAGCCTGAGGCAAAGCCTAAGAGATATATTACCAAAGTGGCTAATGAATGAAGCAGATAAAGATAGGGAGTCTACACAAGGAAGGATTATTTATTTGCCCCCCTTTCCCCACCCCAAGTGCAACTGATTGTTTCACTTAGTGGGACCACCTTCTGACAAACTACATAAACTGCTTTCCATTCAGCCCATCTACAATAGAATGGAGAAGTTATGTACTGGCTGGCTATCTCTTGTTTTTTAAAGATTTGCTCCAAAGTTTATTAATTCTGCAGCATTTCTGGGAGGCCTTATATGTTGAGTCCTCATCAAGTTACCTGCAGTCCACATCTTGTTGATTTATTATTACAGTAGTGACTAAAAAAAGAAAAAAAATTAGAGCAAAAATATCTAGACTAGTTCATAAGGAATGTTTGATACAATAGCAAAATTAATAAATAAGAAACAGTATATCAGTGAATGTATTTATTAAATTTTAAGTGAAATAAAATGAATTTTATACAAACCTTGGAAGAAGTAATTAATCCACAAAATGAATACAAAGGGCTAGGCTGAATGATATGCTACAGAGAGTGAAGAGTAAGAGCAACAAACATTTCAGACTTATTTACTATTGGAGTAAGAAAAGATTTTTAAATAACAAATATAAAAGTACTAAAAATAAAAAAGAAGATAAATATGTTTTTATTAAATTTAATAGCATCTCTAATAAAAAATAATTAAAAAGTTAAAAGTAATACCTAAACTTAGAAAAGACACATGAAACTTGTTTAAGAAAGATCAATAAATACTGCATCATTTTCTTTATGTTTAATAGACTTTTATTCAATTTTCATTGTTTATTATTCTGTTTAGTTCTTTTTAAATGGATATTATCCCTTAAATTATAATTTTGGACATTTTTACATGCCTATTTTTTAAAGTTCTTTTCATATTTCTCTATCAAATCAATTTAATTCAGAAAAATATCCACATTTCATTTAAAAGTATTGTTTTTGTTTTTCCATATTCTGTATACCACATAGACAGTACATGTGTATATGTTTATGTTTTGAAAACAGAGTGTACAACAGAGAATAAACTTACTGAACCATATTGATCAAACTGTCAATGTTGTTGTGTAATTAAGAAAGAAAAATAGTAACATATAAAAGCCAAAAATACTAACTTATGGGAAATAATATAGAAGTGAAAAATTCAAGCATGATAGGTTACATTACACCCAAATGTATTGCTTATATCCACTAATTTTTTCTCTCTTATACAATAATGTCTTTTTATTTGCTTATACGTTTACATGGCTATTTTCTATAAATAGTATCATTTCTTTTAGCTTGATTGATATGCTAACCAAATATTTAACAATGAAATAAAACATGTGCATATGTAAGTATATAAAGTAAGGACTATGATACATTAAATAATTTTCTCAATGTTCATATTACTGGCTAAAGCAAGAACTGCTGCCAGAGGCTAGATATACTCTTGCCTCTTAATTAAGACAGATTGAAACAGAGGACTGAAACTCCAACCCCCTCAGGAAAAATTTCAACTCATAATCATTTTATACTAGCTTATTTGCCAAAGCAATATTTTCTGAATGACTAATACAGTCTATTAGAAAGGTTGACCTTTTAGTCATAATAAATTAATTATCGAAAGTAACTATCATAACACTTGCTGAAGTATCATGGTAAGTATCGACACCTACTTTTTAAATTTGTAGTTACTCTCTCTATTGCTTAGGATATAAAATTTATTTTATAACATGAATGATATGGCTTCACATGCTACTATTATCATTTATAAAGTGGTTAGAAAAAGACAGGAGGAGAGAGAACAGAGAAGAGGGAACAATACATAACTCATATTTAATTTATTAAAACAATTTTGAATTTGTTTTTTTTATTTTTAAAATTCCAATTCTGCTTTTATTGATGAAAACACTTTAAAAGGTAAAAGTGCTATCTAATTTCAATAAGTGAAAAGTCAGTGATTCCATATATATTAACACACAAAAAAAATTTGACTTTAAAGATATGAGCTAAGGTGTTCTTTTCCAGTAATGGAAAATAGATGTGAAAAAACACGGGCACAATGCAAGTAACTGGTATTAATGGCTGTAGGAAGCTGAGACACAGATGAAGGATATGGTGCTCTTAGACATAATTGGAACAGTTTTATAGGTAAAATCAAGGTCCTTGAAGTGATTTACTGAAAATAGGAAGCATAAGTCAGATATGACAGCAATTATTCTGAGGTAAATTTTAAAGTATATTTAATTTAAATCATAATATTATCATTAAGATAACAGTGTTTATTTATGCTCCAATCATAAGGCAATCCTTCTAGCTGCATTATTTCTGGAATTTTAGCAAGAATAAAAATAGCATGGCCAAATTTATGCTCTAAGTTTGTGAACTTTTATAATATGAATACCTTTAAAGTGTGCATATCTAAGTGAGCATATTCAATATAAAGTAATTTAATATGATCACATTTTTTCTTACAGTTTATGCTTTCTCCATGAATTAATTATTTCCAGGAATTGAATTAAGTTATTGAATATGATACTATGTTTAAACTCTTTACACATTACATAATTTTCTTGAAATTTTAAATTCATTAAATATTAACAAATTAATTATAAAGGGAGACATAATAAAATAAGAGGATAATAACTAACAATATGTATGTGAGGTTGATATTTAAAGCAGAATTAAATTTTAACCACACTATGTATTTTATTGTTATTATTATTAACAAAGAGATATGGGCCATGAATGAATCGACGAATATAGAGAAAACTTATTAAAATGAGCTGTTAAGATTACTATATAAAACTATATAAAATAACTACATAAAACTATATAAAGGTATTGATGGAAATAGTTAAAAATAACCTATAAATGGGATAAAAAACAATTTCTCAGGAATGAAATAATTATTTTTAGAAATCATTAATGGATCTGTATAGGTCCTTCAACAAAAACTCTAATTTTGAAATGAAAGTTTTATGTCTTATTTTTTAGAATAATATTATTTATAAATTAACTATTTTGTGTAAAATGAAGAGTTCTTCATTTTCACATACAAAAATTTTAAATGTGCTTAAATTTGGCAAGAAATTCATGGGCATCTGTATTTTATTTATATGATGTGATACCATTCTTGCAAATCTTTTTTTAATATTTCTAGGTATTTGTCATTCTGTATGTCATTTGTCTACATTATTAAAACAGTCAGACAACTCCAATCATTTGACTGCATACTTATCCTGTGTAAGACACCATGCTTTGTTACTAAAGTGACTGCCATAAATACAACAAATAAAAATCTTAGACTTCAAGATCATGTTTTAGTTTGATTAGAAGTAGGGGTGGGATCCAATAGGACCAAATTAAGTAGCTTCCTGAACATCTGCCCTGTTTGCCTTGGGCATATTTTTGGTTACCAATAAAAATATATAGGCAGAAAGATAGAGTACCACTACCATAAATGCTGTTTCCAGTGGTGTGCTGTATTTGAGTGTCAACCTCCCTGCATGCCAGGCACACTGCATGCTTTACATCATTTATGGAAAGTGGTGTAGTGAATTTAGGTAGTCAATTCCTCTCCAGCGCCTGCGTAGGTCTGAGATTATGCCTTATATCTCAGGATGCATATAATAAACTCATCACCAAGCCCTATCTGATTCCCTTTGGTCCACCATGACAACACTTTCAATTTACTCTTCTGTTTTTGTGTTTCATTTTTATGTCTGGCACCTGAATATCTAAATGCCTATTGCCAATCACAAATTAGAAGCCCTAAATGGGAGAAATTTTGATCTTAGTTTCACACTCCTCTGAAAAGGACTTTAAAATAGAACAAACGGTACTAAACTTGAATTTAGAGAGAAAAGGAAGTTGACCTTAGTTATGTACTTTATTGTTGTATTTACTTAAACTTTTCAATAACTACAAATAAATCATAGAAAATCAGTGATAGAGAATTCCACAAATCATTGTTTTATTTAATTTCGTTAATGAGAATAACATTAAACTTTTAAAAGAAGCATGAAAAGTCTTTATTACACAAAGCATAAAACATGTATTGTTTCCCTTTGTCACTCTCATGTCTCAATACTAAAGTACCAAATATCTCATAGATACTATTTAGTAATTGTAAAAATGCTGGTATTGCAATTTTACTTTTAATTGTTACCATAATCAAAATGAGACAGAAAATTAACACTTTATAAAAATATTATCTATCATTTTCTTATCACTTTGGCAACTGTCTTTATTTTCTTTCACATTAGTAAAAATGTAACCAAGTTCAACAAGCTGACCATTTTATTTTCTCACATTAAATTTTTGTTTGTTATTTTATCTTACTACTCTCTCAGTAGCTCACAGTGAAAACCTAATGGTCTGTAGCAAAGCTCAGCCTCGGAAATCAGAATCATATGAATGTTATTTGAAATAACATTCCATGAAAGAAAGTCTCAAAGTGCCTTATTATCTGGTCTTCTAATTTCAAAATATTTTTCCTAACCAAATCTTATTCTTTTCTATCATATAACACTAATTATCAGACATCATGTACCATGAAATTATTTTCCTTCATTTATTATTAAAATCCAATCCACTATCATCTTGATTGTTCCTTCTTGCTATTTCTCAAATTCATTTCTTTCCAAATATTCTCAGGCTTAATTACTCCAAGCCTATTAAAGGGCAGATAGCTGTTCGAAATCTTTCAATGCTCATATGACCTACTGGGTAAAGAAACAAGGGTTTCCTGGAAATTTTTTCAAAAAGCTGGTTTCTGTTCATCTCATTTTCTAAATGTCAGGAAGGAGATTGGCTATTAACATGTTTAAGATAAAATGTGAAGCAAGCAATACTTATGAAAGGTAGAATCAGAGCATATATTAATCATGTATCAGGAAAAATCCACTGGAATATTTGGTAAACATGTAATCAGTTAAGTCAGCAAATTGAGAGCAAAATATACAGACCATTAAGTTGATACGGAGGAAAAATCAGACAGGGAGATGCAATGATTTTCTTTCTTTCTACGAAAATTTGAAGAGTAAAGTGGGCCCAAAATAAAGTAGTTTAATTAAATAATATTAATTTTCTGCATCCCACCCCATTCCCTGATGATGGAATTAAAATAAAAGTAAATAAAGTAATTAGAAGGTAGAGGCTGAAGGCAGAAAGCTCTTGCAACTTATTATGAGGAAGTCTGGAGCTGAATCTTGATGGTTTCTATTGAAAAAAATGTAGGAGTTGGTACTAAAGGGTTAAATTGAACTAGCATGTTTAAGAACCTCTTGAGAACTACAGACCTGTTTTATCTGCCTCTGCTCTGGCCATTGCCAGGAGAAATACTAAAGTAAACGTTCCATGAACACATATTTCCTCACTTAACCTACTGATGACATTGTTGTACAGAAAGGATCATGAGCAAAACAGAGTTGGTGGATATATTCCTAAGGAATACATTCATCTGCTGACCGGCAATAAAAAATCCTACTGATAGTAGGATTTATTTGTATCATGAAGTTCAAAGCTAGCATGGTGGCTCAAAGTTGTTATTAGGAATTCAGGCTGTTTCTATCTTTTCACTTTCACCCCTCAGGGCCCAGTCTTTCACCATATGCATGTGGTTTTGGGGTTATATGTCTCCTCCTTTCCCTAGCAAGCCAGGCAGAAGCAGGAAGGGAGAATAAAAAATGATTGTCATCTGTAATGGGAAAGTAATCTTCTTTCTCTGAAATACCCATCTGATTATGTACCATTGGCTATAATTGTGTTTCATGGTCTCATATGTTTCACATACACATTGCCACCCTAAACAAATTTGGAAGTATTTTGGCAAGAAAGAATATCAGATTGTAATAAAATATGTATCTCAGAATACCAAGAAACAGATTCCATCCTCAACTAGGATAATTGAGGAGGAGAATATTTATAATATTTGGAAATGTTAGGGAAAATGAAAGAGAAATGATATAGAGCTCTAACATCAGAAATAGCAGGCAATTGTCATTATTATGCCCATATTGGAGGAAAAAGAAGGAATAGTTAACTGATGCCTGAAGAGAAAGAGTTGTAATTGCAAGAGAGGCCTCCTGGATAGGATCTTTGTCCATCTACAAGCTAGTAGGAAGGGAGAATGAGTTCCCCAATATCACTACTCTCCCATCTCTGATTATTGCTGATGATGTCTGTCACAGGTCAAATCCAATAAGAAAACAGAAGGTGAAAGGCTTGCAAAAACAGTGTATAAATTTCCATCTCCTGGGCAAAGTGGGAGGGTTGAGCAGACCATGCATGAGTCAGAAAGGAGTGCGTAGACTTGGAGGGGCAAATGGAAAATTGCCAGTGCAACATTCAAATACCACGTTAAATCTGTGAGATAAATGACCAAAGAGAGATTTAGGGAGATACTGGCCGTCAACTGAAACCCAAAGAATGATTATGTTATTGGTATAAATAAATATTCAGTTGGATTGTCCAGTTAAGATCATCTTGGTTAAGTGTACTGAGGGCAACCTATACTTCTATTTAACATTAGTCAGACATGTGCTTAAATATTATTTGGGCACCATTTACCCTTGCAGACTTGACTTTATATATTAAGAAATAAGAGGCCAGGCACAGTGGCTCACATCTGTAAACCTAGCACTCTGGGAGGCTGAGGCGGGAGGATCTCTCAAGGTCAGGCGTTTGAAACCAGCCTGAGCAAGAGTGAGACCCCGTCTCTACTAAAAATAGAAACAAATTAATTGGCCAACTAAAAATATATAGAAAAAATTAGCCGGGCATGGTGGCACATGCCTGTAGTCCCAGGTACTCAGGAGGCTGAGGCAGGGGGATCGCTTGAGCCCAGGAGTTTGAGATTGCTGTGAGGTAGGCTGATGCCACGGCACTCTAGCCCAGGCAACAGAGTAAGTGAGACTCTGTCTAAAAAAAAGAAAGAAAGAAAGAACGAAAGAACGAAAGAAGGAAGGAAGGAAGGAAGGAAGGAAGGAAGGAAGGAAGGAAGGAAGGAAGGAAGGAAGCAAGGAAGGAAGGAAGGAAGGAAGGAAAGAAAGAAAGAAAGAAAGAAAGAAAGAAAGAAAGAAAGAAAGAAAGAAAGAAAGAAAGAAAGAAAGAAAGAAAGAAAGATAGATTGATTATGATTGAGTTGTTCACTGCTTGTCATAAACAATTGATGAAAAACATTTTATGGCCAACTCTATCTATATCTCAGCCTTGTGAGACCTCAGCAGAGAACCCGGTTAAACCGTGCCCAGACTTCTGACCTCCAGAACTGATCTATGGAATTGTGTTGCTTTAAGTCATTAAGTTTGTTACATACTAATAATAAATTCATGCACTGCTATATCCAAAAGCACAATGACTGTTGCAGAACAGAAAAATAATATTGAATGAAAAAATTTTATGTCCAGGAGAAATAAATCATGATAGGAATCTTACAGATCATATATATCATATTTCTTACTTGGCAGACTGGAGAACAAAGGCTCAGAAAATATTACATGTTGGTGAACAGACACGTAAAAATAGCTCAGAAAGTTTGACCAGACGAACATCAACTCTTTTTGCACTTCCCATCCCTGCCTGTACACTGCACATTGCCATTTATTTATGTTTCTTCTAAAAATATTTCTCAAATATATAGCACGGCACTTTCCATCTTTTCAAATATAGTGATTCTTAACAAGCAACAGATAGTAATCTTAGAAAACATATTTTTAATTTAAGTTTTAAATTGCTAGAAAATTGATAACCCACTAAATTCGCAGAAATTATAATTTTACTTTAGCAACATTTATACACTTAGCCTTTATCTATACAAACCATATTGAAGAGAATAAAGAGATTGTAAATTTAAAGTTACATTGTAAGCCTGAATGCACTTTCACGTTAATATATTTCAAGAAAATAGAATCTGTAAAATAATATTTTAGATGTGTTCCAGTTTACAAAATGGAGAAATGCCATCTTATAGGAATATATTTAATTTGGAACATTCTGGAAATAGTTTCATTATTATTATTTTTTTTGTTATTGTGTATTCCAGTACACCATTGTTGGGTGCTTCCCCATTCATGGGGAAAAAAAGTAAATAAATAATAAAGAAAAGCAAACACAAACAGAAACTTAGAAACTTTTCATTCAGTTAACTACGTTATAGCTAAAAAAGTGGCATCTATACCTTTAAATTTAAATTTGTGTTTGAAACATTAACTTGCACATTATGTCTTGGATCTAAACATATCTTTCAAGTAACTTGATTTTTAGACTATTTTAAAACAAACTAAATTTTTAACAGTGAAAGTTTTTTTTTAAATTATAATATTTAATTTTATATAAATATGTATAATGTTATTCTAGCAAATAAAATTCAAAACAAAATTAATTCAAATAAATGAAATTATGTTTATAAGAACTTAATTTTTATTGTATTAAAGTTTTAATGTAGTTATAGTTCCAGAATTTTATAGTCATTGTAAGCAAAACTTATAGTCTTATTGAAATTATATTTTCACCTTAAAAGCTTAATTGGAAAATTATCAATCAACTAATTCCTAAATACAGTGTGCTTTATGAGGCTTCTTTCTAAAATGAATATTTTTTTTAGGTAAAAAATTTGACCTAGTTAAATTTGAAGTTCACCTTCAAATTTAAATGATGCAGGAGAGATCTTTATTTAAATATACATTTTCTGCAAACTAAGAACACAAAATTTCAACAATTCTTGATATGTAAAAATTTCATCAGGACTTTATTGGAAATATGTATAAAAACAACACTTGAAAATTGAGAGGAAATATTTTCCAGATAGTAGACTGTGTATTACCATTACCAGTTAAAGATAATGAATTAATTGAAATTTAAGGATCTTTATTGCCAGCGAATAATTGCTTAGCAGACTTTCTGTGGGAGTATATTGCATGGTATTGTACCCAACTGTACTGTTTTCCCAAATTAGGACTACTAATTTTGTAAATTATACCTAAGTTTCATTTACCAGTAAGTTCATCAATTACTTTAAATAACTTTTACTTCCTTGCCAAAAAATTAAAATGGAATTAAAGAAAATTATCTTTACATTAGTAAAATTCAATTAACCAAACCAAAATATATATATACTTTGTCATGCTGTGATTGAATATTTTCCCTCTTTCTTATAAGTCCTTGTTGCCTGTGCATATTATAATTTACTCAGCCATAATGTTCAGAATATAAATGTAAAATAATTAACTTATCTTTTTTAAAGCTAAAATAATACTTTTTTTAAAAAAAGGATACTAAATAATTACTACTCAACCTAGATTGACATAAACAATAGATATTTATGCCCTATATGAAAACTAATGTCAAAATTCTAATTTAGTCAAGAGATATCTATATCTTTAGTCAAGAAGTACCATGTTTCCCTGAAAATAAGAACTGCCCATAAAATAAGCCCTAGCAGGATTTCTTTTTGTTTTTCTCTGTTTATTTCATGATATTATGTGGGTACAAATATTGTTAAGGTTACATATATTGCCCATGCCATCCCTCCCACTCCCCCTCTAGTCCCTATCAGAGCTTCAAGCCTGTCTGTCCTCCAGGTGGTGGGCATCACACTCATTATGTATGTATACACCCATCCCCTCTGTCCCCCTCCCACCTGCCCGCCATCTGATAAACGTTTTTTTTTGTTGTTCTTGTTGTTATTTATTTTTTTTTGACATTTTGGTTACATTTTATATCTTTGCCTCGAAAGGTTAGAGGTAAGCCCTCCCTCCACAGTGCTCTCCACATCCCTGAGATGTGGGTCTCCCCCAACCCCCGAATCCCTGGTGAGCACTACCACCATTTGAGCACCATAGTTTTAATCAGTCAGTACCAATTTGATGGCGAGTACATGTGGAGCCCATTTTCCTGATCTTGTGTGGCCTCACTTTGGATAACTGGCTTAAACTAAATCCAGGATAGCATAAACGGTGCTAGCTCACTGTCGTTTCTTAGAATTGAGTAATATTCCATTGTGAGCAAATACCAAATTTTGATTATCCACTCATGAATTGATGGACACTTGGGTTGTTTCCATGTCCTTGCAATAGTGAATTGTGCTGCCATAAACATTCAAATGCAGATGTCTTTATAATAGAATGTCTTATTCTCATTTGAGTAGATGCTTAATAATGCTATTGTTGGGTCAAATGGTATTTCTATTTCTAGCTGCTTGAGGTATCTCCAAATTCTTTTCCACAAAGGTTGCACATTAGTGCATTCCCACCAACAGTGTAAGAGTGTTCCTGTCTCTCCACATTCTCAGCACCATTTGTTGTTTTGGGATTTCCTGATACAAGCCATTCTCACTGGGGTTAGGTGGTATCCCATTGTGGTTTTGATTTGCGTTTCTCTGATGATTAGAGATATAGAGCAGGCCATTATTCTGTCTTCTTTGGAGAAGTTTCTGTTCATTTTTGTTGCCCATTTCTTGATGGGGTTGTTTGATTTTTTCTTGTTAATTCTTTTGAGTTCTAGATAGATTCTTGTTATTAGACCTTTATCAGAGGTGTAGAGCACAAATATTTTCTCCCATTCTATGAGTTGTCTATTTGCTCTAATGATAGTTTGTTTGGCTGTGCAGAAACTTTTTAATTTGATCAGATCCCATTTGTTTATTTTTGATGCTGACGTGACTGCCTTGGGGGATTTCTAAACATTTGCACCATGTAAGCCTTACCCCAAAATAAGACCTAGTGACAGGCGTGGCTACTCAGCGTATGTGCACAACCCATGCATTTTGTCATGGAGCAGTAAAGAGAAGCCCTTCTCATCTGCCCTATCGTGACAGCTAATATCCCAGAGGTGGCTCCCCCTGTCAGGTCCCAGGCATCCTGCGCGTGCTGCAAGCTGAGGCTTTGAGTGGAAAATAACACATCCCCTGAAAATAAGTCCTAGGTTGTCTTCTTGAGGAAAAATAAATATAAGATCCTGTCTTATTTTTGGGGAAACACAGTATCTATTTTGGGACAAATTCTGTGGATTTACAAATACATCTAAATATTTAAAATAAGCATTTTTCAAACTTCAGGTAACCTGATCTGACATCCCATATCTGACTGGACACCATTTAAAAATCCTAATTTAAATTCACTGAACTTCTGGGATAGCTGATATTTTGTTCTCCCTTTTATTACGGGTACCTATTATTTTAACCTCCTATTTTCCTGTTACTCCACTGAGAACTGAGATTTGGCATAATCACTGTCTATCAACCAAAATACCTATGTTGGTTTGCATTCCATTAAATAATCATGAGAATTGTTATTTTGCTTGAGTGCATTTGGCAAGTAACAAAGAAACCCACAAATGTTTTGGAAAGGAATGAAATAATTATTATGCAGATGAACTCAAGAAAAAATATTCCATTGCTTATTAGTGAGGGTAAATAACACTAGATGACATAACAAATAAAAATATCTCAGTGCCATAGCATTTTAAAATACAATGTATTTTTAATTTATCCAACTACTCACAGTGGTATTTCTCGGTAGGTGGTTCTCCTGGGAGACTTGAAGTTAAAGAGTAACTCGAACCAAGCTTCTTCCATTTGAGCAGCTCTCACTTCATCAAGAGTCTCAGAGTCCTCTCCATTTAGCTATTGGATTGAAAAAATATATAGATTAGAGAAGATAATTCCACTTTCATAATCTCAGCCTAGAAATGACACATTGCTTTGGTGAAAATCAATCACATACTCATTTAGATTCAAGGAGACTGAGAAATATAAGAAGTCAGCACTGACATCTATTATAAATTATCATATGTTTTGTCAGGATATTTTAATTTCCATTATATAAAAAATTTAGAATCTGTTTTTATGGCCTTTTGTGAATTCCCTTCTTAAGGCAAGTCATCTTTACTCAGAGACAAAGGGGGCAGAATTGTGGTTGGAGAGTCTTTGCATCCAATATCAAATGCTAGAAGCTATTGCTATTCCAAGTTGGATCTGTAAACTTGCTATTGGTTTACAGGGTGTATATGCAGTAAATGAGATTTTACTAGAATTTAAATGAACTAATTAACCACACTATAGTCCTAGGGACATTTTTTAAATCAAAAGTTTCTCAATGAAAAACGAAGTAGGTTGATTTACCTTCTGTTTCAAGCTGCTTATCTCTTGGTGGAGCTCCTTTTTGCTTAATGGTCATATAAATGTCCACAGTTATAGAATTTTTCTTTTTCATTGTCTCCCATCTTTGCTATGTAATTGTTTCAGATGTAGAAATCATATTAATGACATTTCAGCCTCAGTTGCTTGCTTTTAGCATTTCTTAAATCCATTTTTATTATGTCAATACGTTCTATCCCATGAATCATTTTGAAACTTGGAACTCACATGTAACACACAGCCTCATTCTTTAGAAATTGTACAGTAAGACAGTAAATGTCTTATTTCTTTCTTTAGTCCCTGTTTGGAATTCTCAGTAACTAAAAATAATTTGATATTATCCTAATGGTGAGCTTAATGCCTCCTCCCTACCACTACACAAAAAACAGAGTATCATCAAGTACCACTTATTGTAAAGATAACTATGAAAGAACTATTATTTTGCATTTGTCTATTTTATTTCTTTTTCCTTTCTTTTGATTACTCTTTTATATTCTTCCATTTTTATTCTGCATTTGGTGCCTATCCTAAATATAATGTTTGTGTTTGAGTCATTGAAGCCTACTTAAAACTTTTGCTATCATTTTCCTGAGACTTCATGAACCTTAAAACTTTTAAGTCCATTTCTTCCTTTCCGTTTTTTGTGTTGTTGATGACATGTGTTTTCATTTAATGTATATGTTAAACTGCAGAAATCATTACAATGCATCTTGACATATTAATTTATTAGGTCATTAGTTTATTTTAATTTATTAGGTTGAATTTAAATTAAAATTATCAATACTCTATTATTTTGTCCTATATAAATGACAATTTCATATGGTTCAATATGAGATATTTAAATTTTTCAGTGATTTTTTTTTTTTGGTCGTGTACTTCCAGGTTCCCATCTGATATCATTTATCATTGCCCTTATTTTAAGTCATTTCCTTTATCTTAGTGAAGTTTTCTGGCAACAAACTCCTCAGTTCATGTTTCTCTGAAAGTTACTTCATTTCATCTTTACATTTGAATATTATTTTTCCTTAGTATTATCAGGGCGGAAAAACTTCACCTCCATTTCCTGAGGTCCTGGCTAGGTATAAGAATTAAATTGACATAACATAGATTAACAGAAGAAAAGTGTGATAAAATTTTACGTGGCACCAAGAGCCCTGAAAGAAATGAAGACCAACAAAGAAGCAATTATATAGTGAATTGGACAAAAACAGCAAATTGTGAAAATGTGACTAAATTATGTAGGAGGGTTTAAAATAAATGTTATTCTCATAGTTCTGTACAGTATTCTCTCCATCTTGACTTCTTGTCCTTGAGGGTATGGATATTGCCTTCCCTTCCAGTACAGTCAGAGCATCTTTCAAGTGAGAATTTCATTGCCTTTCCTTAAGAAACAACACAAATCTTTTTGCAGCTGCTTTTTTTTTAAGTGTCTTTGACTTAGAGAATCAATATGCCAGAATAGCATATTTTAACCCCTTTGTACAAGGATTGAACTAAATCTGTAGATCAGCTTGGGGGAAAATTCACATATGTATAATATTGAATCTTCTAATTCATAGAATCCTCATTTGGGTGTTTTTATGACACATCGTGATGAAATTCGACCTAGTCAAATAAAGCAGGTATCTCCTGACTAAACAAATACTTTCTTATCTATTATTTTCCATCTCTCACATACAAAGCACTCAGTAAATATTTGCTTAATGTAATTTATTTGGCAATTAGTGATGAATAAGTCTGCATCATCTCTACCACTGGGAATACAAGTACCTGAAAAACTAGAACAAACATCCATCTATCTCCACAGGAGGTAGTCAATAAAGAGACAAATGAGTTTCCCTTCTGTTTTTCTTCAGATATTATGTAGTCAAATTGACTATGCTTCATTTAAATTTCCTAATTTTCCAATTACCCTCTATGAAAGACACCTCAAGGAAGCACACTCTGAGCATAATATGTACTTCTTGACACATAAAAGACAATTAATGTCAAAAGAATATAATTGAGCTCATGCAGCAGGCCAGATACATTTCATTTTCTAGTTTGATGTTTAAACATAGCACAAGAAAATTGAAACTTAGAAAGTCTATCTGAATTGAAATAATTGAATAAAGAATATGAAAAGAAAATTGAGCCTATTATCTAGTAGTGCAAAAAATATTCCATGATAGTTGGAGGTTCTAGGAAATGGTTAAAGAGTTTTTCTTATCAAAATAGAGACAAGAAAGATGCCTGTTTCAGATTCTCAGTGTGAGAGACCTCTATATAGGAGAACTAATATACAGAATATAAAGAAAACCATACATGAAGGTAAGAGAAAGAGAACACTTTGGAGTGACAATATGCACAACCTCTGGAGGATAAAAGGAGGTAAAAAGCAGCTGGAACACCACAAAAGGAAGAAGAACACTCAGGGAGTTAGAAGACACCGACAATAAATGCCTATATTGAATCAGCAAATGAGAAAAAGGAAGAAATTGAAACATTAAATAACACCTGCTAGCCTGATGGTCTCTCTTTGCTCTTTGTTTTGTTTGACATTCATTTGTTTCTCCACTAAATTCAAGGTTCTATGAAATGTCCATCAGTTACATTTTACCCAAGATGATATCATAAGAGTTCTGGCACTGTGGCTTGCCAATGGGGGGATGCTGAGGCCAAGGTCAATGAAGCAAATGTAAAGGGGAGATGAGCCATACAAAATGCTCATTTCCATATTATTTACCATCCCGAACAAAAATAGTAGCCCTACTTCTTATCTATTTTTATAAAGAAAGAAATGACAGTATTTGATACCAGCCAAATAATCAATATTTGTATTTGTAAAAAGAATTTTAATTTTAAAATCTTTTAGAAAGTTAAAATTCTAGAATTTTTAAAAATTTTAATTATTGATTTCTCTTTAAAACTAGCACTTTAATCCCACATATGATTATTACCCTAGAGCAACCTTGAGATAACTCTTTTTCCCAGTCTAAGATGAACTATCTTTTACATAATCATACAGAAGTCATGGAGAATCATCATGTCAGCAGAAGTAAGTTTTTACAATGTAGCACCAATTATATTTAGTGATACTTGAATTTTGAAAGCATTTATAGTCTCTGTTTAATGGATATTATACAAAATAGAGAAAGATTTTCTAATTTTGAGTCCTATTCATTTGCATATCCCTTTCTGTCAATTATTTAAACTGTGAGAATTTAGTATGCAATCCTAATTTTGAATCTATTTGCTTACATGAAAAACTCTTTTAAAAACATATTAATGAAGTAATTGAAATTTTAAATAATATTCATGATACTTGATTGGTAGGTAGAGGTGAGACGTATTCATTAAACATATATAAATTTAGTAAATAAACTTTAAGAAACATGATACTTTTCAGTAAGATCTGGCCACAATAAAAGTATTGTTTCCCAGATATAATGAACTCTCTCTTCAGAACAATCCAAAAATTAAACTTTCTTTCTCTTATCTAGCTGTCTTAAGAATAAACAACTCAATGAAAAGTAACTCCTTGCTTTACACTAATATCTGTGGAGAGGGAGGCAGCAAAGTAGAAGTAACAGAAATGTCTCGTTTGTTCAAGCGCTCATTGATCTCCATTTCAATCCCAATCTCCCACCTGTGGACAAGCAAGAAAAGGTATGGTTTTAGCAGCACTCCACATATGCTCCAACAGGAAATACTAAACTCACTGTCACATCTAACCTTAGTTTAACTCCCCACCTTCCACATTTATTACCATATATACCACATTTTGTTAATCCACTCATAAGTTGGTGGGCACTTGGGTTAATTCCACATCTTTGCAATTGTGAATTGTGCTGCTATAAACATTCGAGTGCAGATGTGTTTATTATAGAAGGTCTTTTTATTCCTTTGGATAGATGCCCAGTAGTAGTTTTGCTGGCTTAAATGGTATTTCATTCTACTTTTAGTTCTTTGAGGTATCTTGTATTACTTTCCATAGACCCTTTATTACTTTGCAGTCCCGCCAGCAGTGTATGACTGTTCCTATCTCTCCACATTCACACCAACATTTGTTGTTTTGGTGCTCTTTGATAAAAGCCATTCTCACTGGAGTTAAGTGAAATCTCATTGTTGTTTTGATTTGCATTTCCCTGATGATTCATTACATTGAACATTTTTTAATGTGTTTCTTGGCCATTAGTCTGTCTTCTTTTGAAAGTTTCTGTTCATGTCCTTCATCCACTTTTTAATGGGGTCATTTGATTTTTTTCTTGCTGATTTTCCTCAGTTCTATAAAGATTCTAGTTATCAGCCCTCTATCAGTTGTGTAGCTTGAAAATATTTTCTCTCATTTTTTAGGTTGTCTGTTCACTCTAGCGATAGTTTCTTTGGCTGTGCAGAAGCTTTTTAATTTGAGTAGGTCCCATTTATTTATTTTTATTGATGATGTGATTGCTTTTGGAATCTTCTTCATAAATTCTTTGTCTAGCTCAATGTCTATAAAGACTTTTCCAACGTTTTCTTCTAGGATTCTTATAGTTTTACACCTTAGGTTTAAGTCTGTTTTCCGTGATGAGTTGATATTTGTGAGAGGTGAGATATGAGGATCCTTGTAGCTCCAACTTGGGTGGTGCAAAGGCAATACATGTAACCAAAGCATTTGTACCCCTGTAATAATCTGAAATTAAAAAAATTAAAAATATATTTAATTTTAGCTTTAAGGATGGGTAAACTAATATATAATGAAAAATTCAATCAGCTTAATCAGAAGAACTATTTTTAAAAATGTTATTCTATCTAGGGCAGCTAAAATATTATTAAAAAATTATATGTACTTAAAAAGCTTTTATGTTGTGAACCCAATATATATGTGTACATTAAAATTATTGCTTATTGTATTATCACAAGTAGAATCACTATCAATAAATGAATATTTTAATAATTGAAATAAGACTAACACCCAAAGAAATCTCTACATTTCCCTCCTTCTCAAAGGTATTACTGGTTTTTTTTGAGTTTTAATTTTGAAATGTATATAAACGGAATAATACAGGTTACAATCCTTTATGTCTAGTTTGCATGTGTTATTACATATTTTATATATAACTATTTGTTCATTTTCAATGCTGTGTATAATGCCAAGTTCATCTATTTAATATTTATGGGTGTGCTTTACATTTTTTTAAACTTCCTATTTTCCTGATGCCTCAATATTTACACCAACAGGCTGTGAACAACTTTTCCAGACTACCAGGTACACCTGTGTGATAAGGTTGGTCTCTACTACAAGTTCCCCTTCTTGCCCTCCCGTGACTGTGATCTAGTAACATTCAAATGCACCAGTAAAATCCCTTCCGGTCTTTTGTTTGTATACTCCCCCTAACTCCCAATAAAGTCACTTAGCCACAAACCCTCACTCTCTCTCCCACCTCCCACCTGATTAGTTGAGCCCAGGAGCTTGAGGTTATAGTGAGTTATGACTGGGCTACCACACCATAGCCCAGGCAACATAGTAAGACCCTGTCTCAAACAAAACAAAACAAAACAAAAGTCTTGTCAATTAACATAATTATTTCATAATTATTTCTATACACTGGGCATTTGGGTTGTTTTCATTATGGGACAATTACAAATAATTCAGTTGTAAACATTCTTATATATGTTTTTCATTGTACATGTGCATGCATTTTTGTTGGAGATATAGCTAGGAATGAAAGTGCTGGTTCAAAGATATGTCTATGTTCAACTGGAGCATATAATACCAAAGTTACTCTGCTGTATCAGTAATTTGCAATAGAAGAGCAGTCTTATTTTTATTATTCCAGCAATATTACCCAGCAATATTAATTGCAAAGTCTGTTTCCAGTACCACTGCTATCACAAGTCAGATGTTCATATACATGTAGGTTCTTTTCAATATTCTATTCTGTTCCTGTTTGTTTTATTTCATAGTTTTTGATTTTGATTTTAATACTACCACATAAAAATGACTTTTAATTAATGCAAAACAACTGATAGGACCACAATTTTTAATTAAAACCCTCTTAGTGACAAATAAAGCAAGTACTATTCAATATAGATTTGTGTAGAGTTCAAGGAAGTCTCCAAGAAACAGAATGGTATAAACCTAACACACAGTACTCATTGATTTTTTATAGGAATCTATCAAAACTGAATGTTTTTGGAATATAGGTAATAAATTTTGCCTTTAGGCCACAAATTCTCCCAGAAAGATTACCAAATCAATAACAATTCTGGATCATATATAAAAGATGTATTAGAACTATTTGGGGGCAATCTTTTGAAACCACAACTAAAAGTTGATTGTATCTCTGGCAAAATAGAGCTGTCTGTCTTGAATGAAATCAACTTTAACAACTACGAATTCAGCTGTGTGTGTGCAGACAAGTACATACATGTGTCTTTCTACCTCTGTGGTGAGAAAATCGGTTAAATTGAAGTTCTGAGGCCACTGGTGATTTTTCCTAAGCTTCTGGCCCTGATGTATTTCATTACAAAATGTATTGGTTTACAGTTTGAAAATTGCTATTAGACTTGAGGAGAATGATACTAAGAACCACAACAGTTATGAGAGGTAAATACTTTTTGTCTATCAGATTTAAATAAGCCACTTCTCAAATGAAGATATATTCTAACAAATAAATGAAACAAGTCTAAACTCTTCTGAAGTTTGTCAGCTGTTTCACTGAAATGTGGTTTTAATGACTCAGAGTAGATATAGGATAAATAATGTGCATGTGCTTTAAGAACTCTTCATTTGAGGAACCAAAATCAAATCATAATATTTGAACAGAATTTTTTCAAATAAGAAAATGTGTTAACATTTTAAAATTAATTTTAACTCAATGAGGAATTGTTTCAGTATCATCATGGTTCTACTTTTTAAAACTTCTTGATTTTTAATGTACTTGAACAATTATAATTGTCTAGCTTACAATAATTAAGTTTATTTGCAAACATCCTTACCTTCATAAGTGGATTGCAATACGTTTATATAGGAACTGTATAAAAGTACCGTATCTTCAGGAATAGGTATGTATAATCTAATTGCATGTCTTATATCTTGAAAAGATGTCAAATAAAACATATTATTTCTCTCTGATTAATTTGGCATGAAATTTTTGAGTGATTCTAATTTTAATTTTCATTAGTCTGTTAAAAGCTAGGCTATGTTATGAGCCCAATAGACATTGTATTTAACTTTTAGACACCAAATATGCAACAAAATTAAGTCCTGTCAGTGATTATACTGTCTTTTACACATATATTTATAGTCAATCTATTTGCCAGCTAGCAGTAAAATATGCCTTAAAAGCATGTATAAATTAACATTCTCTGAATCTTATGTTTCATTTTCCCAATTTACATTTATACAATATGCCTACTATATATTTACATTGTTCTAAAATCCTGTTTAATGTTTTCACAAATACTAATATTGTATATACATAAATAATTTAAATATTATACTGGAGACATTTATTATTGTTTTATATAAATAGACTTTTGAAACTCCTAATGTGGGGAACCAAAAAATTGAATCCTTAGGAAATATGCATATACATGGGAATAAATCAAGTCTTAATGACTCAAATATATTTCAAAATTTAATCAGAGCTCATTTTAAAGGAGCCTATAGGATATTATTTTGATCAAAGTAAATCCATTTATTTAAGCCAACCTTAGTACTAGTAATTTCTTTTTCCAGTCAGGTTTTATGTGACTGCTTTTCTTTAACCTGTGTTGTTAGTTGAATTGTGTCCCCCTAAAAGATATGCTCTTGTCCCTAACACTTGTGCATTTGGTGAATGTGATCTATCTTATCCTCCTACCTACTAGGAGGAGTAGGTAAAAACACTGATTATATACTACATTTCAAAGTCTGTGTTAAGTACCTTTGTAGATCAATCTTTTACATTCCAACCATAAATAATAAATGGAGAGAATATTAATATCTTCAATGTATAGATAGAAAACCTGAATCACAGAGAAGTCACATACCAGACATAGCAAACATGATGTTCAACATAGCTCCATGTAACTCCAAAATCTACCTCTGATAAATATTTGCCATATGTAAGGGAACACAAGTTTTTAATTTCTTATTTATTTCATTTTCAATTGTGAAAAGATAATAGAGAAGTATCTTTTATTGCATCTCTTTATATTTTTATATATGAATTTCTGGAACAGTAATTTTAAGTTATATAACTATTTTTCTGCCAGATGTGCAGATTACCAGATATTATTGTAAGAGAATGTTTTTGTGTCTTTCCACATTCTATATCGGTTTTCTAACAGCTTTGATGAGAATCACTTACATATCATAAACTTTATGCATTTCAAGTATATAATACAAGTCAATGATTTTAGCAACTTTAGTGTTGGGTGATCAGCATCACTATATAATTTTAGAGCATTTTATCACCCTGAACTGATCCCTTCTGCCATTTGTAACCACTGCCCTTTCCCACTCAACCCAAGTAACACTAATCTTCTTTCTGTTTCCAGAGATTTGCCTTCTCTGGGCGTTTCATAAAAATAAAATCATATAATATTTGATTTTTGGCATCTGACTATATTTAATTAACAATATTTTTGAGGTTCATTTATGTTATAGCATGTATGAGTATGTTATTTTATTGTTCAATAGTCTTCCATTGCATAGATATACTACATTATGTTTATCCATTCTCTGGTTGATGAACATTTACATTATTTCTACTTTTTGGCTATTTGAATAAGTCTGCTCTGAATATTCACATCTATGTATTATATTTTTGTTGACATATGCTCTCATTTTTCTTGAGTAGATACCTAAGAGTACAATTGCTGGGTCTAAGTTAAATACATGTTTAACATTTTTAAAAACTGAAAAACTCTGTTCCAAAGTAGTCAAACCAATTTACTTTCCTCTCAGCAATGTATGAAAATTTCACTTTCTCTCCATTCTTGCTAACATCTTATTATCATCTATTCTTTTTATTATAGCCATTATAAAAAGTGTGAGGTATTATCTCATTATGTCTTTAATCTGTGTTTCCTTAATGACAGATAAGGTTGAGCGCCTTTCAAGTGTTTACTGTCCATTCTTGTATCTTCTTTGGTGAAACATCTATTCAAATCCTTTGTTCATGTTTCAATTGCATTGTTTATCTTCTTATTATTGAGTTGTAATAGCTCTTTTGAGATTCTCAATGCAAGTATATTTTAAGATCTATAATTTGAAAATATAAGTGGCATTCTATAGTTTATCTTTTCATGGTGACTTTTGGAACTCAGAATTTATAATTTTGAGGGATTTTAATATTTCAAATATGAAACTGATTTTTAACTCCTCTTTTGTACTTTGTTCACCTGAAATGTTTTATAAAGAAAAAACTGTTTCAGGTTACTTTCTTTATAAAGTGTTAATGAAATCAGTCACTCTCCACAGTATACCAGGCATTAGTGTATTTTAAAAGCTTCCAAATTAATTCTTATGTGCAGTCAAAATTGGAGAACCACTGCTTTATACAAAGAAATTCTTGCTTTTAGTGCCTGTTCCAGTGTTGTCTTTTGTGGTGCAAAATCAAGATAATAAGATAATTCTCCCATAAAATGTAGTTTGAGATAGGGACCAATTTGAACATTACAAAGAATTTCTCCAGGATCAGAATCTCAGTAGGAAACAGAACTGTTCTAAAGGGCATGTTGTGTATTAGGATTTTTATTATATATAAAATACATGATATTTACACATGATATTTTATATAGGATATTTTATGATATTTATAAACAATAACAGAGAAGCAGTGTGGAACTAAGAGAACTTCTGAGAGTATGGAAAAGAGTTTTACATGCTTGCATAAACAATATGTTGAAGAGATAGACAGAAAAGAAACAACTAAGTTCATGAAAAAACATTTTGTTGATAGTAAGTTAAGATTGAGGCAGATCTGCAGCCCAGTCTCATTTTAGTTCCAACATATAAAAACATGGAAGCCACAACTTCTTTTTTCTTTTTTTAAGAAAGATTCTCACTCTGTTGCCCAGGCTAGAGTGCTGTGGCTTCAGCCTAGCTGATAGAAACCTCAAGGTCCTGGGCTCAAGTGATCCTCCTGCCTCAGTCTCCCAAGTAGCTGGGACTACAGGCATGTGACACCATGCCTGGCTAATTTTTTCTATATAGTTTTAGTTGACCAATTAATTTCTTTCTATTTTTAGTAGAGATGGGGTCTTGCTCTTGCTCAGGCTTGTCTCGAACTCCTGAGCTCCAGGAATCCTCCCACCCTTGGCCTTCGAGAGTGCTAGGATTACAGGCAGGAACCACCGCGCCTAGCTAGAATCCACAACTTCTATCCTTACAAGAAGAAAAAGCTCAACAAACTCAAAACTCAATGGCTTTTCTTTGTTAAAGGAAAAAGACCCAAACTCTGTAAAATAATTCAAAGTTGAGTGAATGTGACTGGCCAGGAGTACATGGCCTCAATAGATCCTGAGAATTGCTTATGGTAGCTGAGCTACAGTCTGGCTTTATATTGAATATATTCATGGAGACAGGAATTACACTTAAGACCCTATGTCAATATGTGAGAGGGAGTACGTTAGTTTGGCCAGAAAAGGCTAGACATCTCAAAAGGCTGTGGAGGTGGGGGGTTGGGGGAGTTTTAGGTTATAGGAGGGTTTTAAGATTCTTTGGTTTGTAACTGGTTAAAGAAATGAAGCTTTGTTTAAAAGCTTGGAGTATTTTAACTTAAGATAAGGATGTCTATTAATCAGAGACAAGCTACTGGACATTTATGGAAACTAAAGTGATTTGTTAGGTAAATTGATGGCCTGAAGGTGTTTTTTAGGCTTTGTCTTACATAGTCTTAGGCCTGTTAATGAGTTACAAAGGAAATCTCCAAGAAGGGAAACGGGTATGACAAGGCATGTCTGACCTCCCTTCTCATGGCCAGCAGCTCAGCTTTAGGGTATTTCTGGAGTTTCCTTGGCCAAGAGGGGGTTCATCCATTCAATCAGCTGAGGAGTTTAAGATTTTATCTTAGTTCATATTTTAGATGCATAACAGAACTAAGTTTGCATGGTAAGCTGCCATTCAAATATTAGGAAAGATAATAAGCATACCCAGAGAGATGCATTCACCCGGATATGCTTTATTGGCTGCAGAAGCTGCTGGGTCCATAAACTGGTATAAACACTTAAGTAGTAATTTTGACGAGTTATTGGGAGTCTGATTGAGGACTCCTGTGAGAGTGAGAAACTCATGCGACTGGAGTCTTGAGGGGGGCCTGTGCTTTAGTGGTCTTTTTTCCAGCAACCTCGTGAGTTTTGAGTTTTCACTATGAGGATCCAAAAAATTTCCACTCTTAACTCTTACATTAGGAGAGTCATAATAACTACTGTGAAAAACACCCAGACTCTTCTCCATAACAAAGTACTACTCTCCAAGAAAAAGTACCTTGATGGAGCAGAGTTGTGAAACTTTATCGCAGGAGGAACAGAGAATTGGTCTTCAGTCTGGCTCCCTTTAGCACAGACTCACAGAAAAAGTGTGTGTGGGGGGGGATTGGGGTGCAAGAAAAAAATTGGGAACTTTTCGGCCAGGGAAGTAAGTAGGGGATGGGTAAACACTTTATTGAAACAGAGAAAGAAACTCTCTTAGGGGTTTCCCACCATCTTAGGGTGTCAGTCCCTCCCCCCCACCAGACCATAAAAATAAAGAAAAATCTTGAGTTCACTCAGAGGAAGTTCTGGGCACCCGGCCAGCCTTGAAAAGTGAATGGGAAACCTGATGAGAATGATGGCCCTCCAAGCCAACCAGAGTCATAAGGTGCTTGGTTCCCTATGGAAAATAAAGATGGCATCTTAGCATTTATTCTTGAATTGTTTTTCAGAGACCACCGCTGGATGTACAGATAAAGGGGAATTTAGAAATTAAACCTTGACCACCATTCTTTGTTCTGAATTTCCCCCTGAGGGGACCGTCGTACCTATTTCCCCTAATCCAAGAATCCCTAAATTTACATATTCCCTGATCCCCCTTCAGGCTGCTTTTTTGTGCCAGGCCAACAATTTTGCCTGACTGAAATGCACCCCTGCCTTTAAAAACCCTGGCTTGTAAGCCATCTATTTCAAGTTTTAAGCATTAGCTGCGTGTACTTCTTACATGGTGCCCTGTACATAATGCCTCTTTCAGCTGCTGAAACTCTTGGCTTCAGTATTTGGCTTCACTGTGCCAGGTGAGCAAACCCCAGTTTGTTTGGTAACACTATCATGGGATAAAAAGCTTGTGAAAGTCACAGCATGGAAATGCAGGCCACTAAAGCACTGAATCTTAATCAGTAGATTACAGAGTATTCCCCTTCCCTGCCACTTTGCTATAAAATAGGGCTCTAGTATAATTATAATGGATTTTGATGAAAGAGGTACACGATACATACTCTATGAGGAGGAATAGGTACACATGTGTGTGTGCTTGTGTGTATAGTCCAAAAGAGTCATATATATATAGGTACACCAAATATATATAATACATCAAAAGTCAAGACCCGAGACAAAAATATCAAAGAATTTGAAGCCTCTGGTACAAAAGCTGCAACAAATATTAAACATAGCCCAAACCCTACCCAGATTAATGTAAATTCTCACATTAAAGGCCTATTTATCTCAATTTCTATTCCATGCTTTCAAGAAACTACAAGCATGCCAAAAGGAAGAAGATACACAATGTGAGGAAACAAAGCAATCATAGAATGAGCCTAAGGTATGACACACATGTTAGAATTATTAGGCAGTAAATTTTAAATAACTATGATTAACATGTTAGGGACTTTAATGGAAAAAGTATACAGAATGAAAGGAACAGATAAATACTGTAAGCAGAGAGATGGTAACCAAGATATAATCAAAAGGAAATGTTAGAAATAAAAAGCACAGTAATACAAATGAAGAATACCTTTTATTCACACATCGGTAGACTCAACATAACCAAGAAGACAATCAGTGAACTTGTAGATAGCGCTATGGAAACTTCTCATATTGCAATGGAAAAATAAAAAAAGAATGAAAAGGTCAAAACGAAGTAGTGAAGAACTGTGTAACAATAATTAAAGTTTCGACATACGAATAATTGGAATACCAATAGGTAAAGTAAAAGAAAACAGCTTAGAAGGAATATTAGAAGTAATAATTGTCCAGAACTTTTCAGTGTTAATGACAGACATCAAACCACAAGTGCAGAAAGTTTAGATGATACATAGCAGAATAAATACACACACACACACGCAAATGCATTCACAGTCCTAGGCATATCAGATTCAAGGTGCATAAAACCAAAGACAAAGAGAAAATTTTCTCTACTTTTTTATGGGGTTCTTTGATGTTTTTCTTGCGAATTTGTTTGAGTTCTTTACAGATTCTGGTTATCAGCCCTATATTGGATGTATAACATGAAAATATTTCTCCTAGTCTATAGGTTATCTATTCACTCTATTGATTGTTTCCTTGGCTCTGAGTGTGAGTTTCAATCCCCTTCTTACCAATGTCCCAGTGAACATTGTATCTTCTGAGAATATAAGTAAATGGAAAACAAAATAAAAATCAAAGAATAATTACAAATTTTAAAAAAAGAGAAAATTTTAAAAGAAATAAGAAGAGACACCTTATCTCTATAGGTAACACTTTACCTATAGAGAAATAAGCATTAAAATTGCAGTGGCCTCATAGCCTAAACAATGCAAGCAAGAAAAAATTGGAATGAGATATTTAAAGTGTCCAAAAATTCAAAACACTACATTTCTATATTCAGTAAAATTATCCTACAACAATGAAGAAGAAATAAGGACTTCCTCAGATAAATAAAAACTATAGTATTTTATTGCCCGCAGAAGTGCCCTGCAATAAGTGTTAAAAGAATGTTCTTATGGAAGAAGAAAACGGATAGCAGTTAGAAACTTGAATTTATATTTTTTTAAAAAAGCACAGAGAACAAGTAAATGAAGGTAAAATAAATATTCTATTTTTTTATTCTTAATTAATCTAAGGCATTGCAAAGTACGTAATAGCAATGTATAAAATATTGTTAAAGAAAATGAATGACCGCACTGTGATAAAGGACTGGAGGAAGGAATTGTGAATACTCTGTTCAAAGGTACTGTGAATACATGTGAAGTGGTATTGTGCATGTGAAGGTAGACTTAGATTAGTTAAAAATGTAATTGTGAACACCAAGGCAACAATTAAACATTTTTTAAAAAATAATATATAATTTGTATGTTAAGAGTAATATGAAATGACATAATATAAAGCATTCAATTAAAACAAGACAAGGTAGAAAAATAAGGGGAAAAAAGAACAAGAGCAATGAATAAAAAATGAATTTATAAATGAATCAATCAATCAATGAATAAAAATCAATTACAAACATATTAGCCCAACAAAACTGATAATCACTTTAACTGTGAATGGTCTAAATAACCAATTAAAAGGCAGAAATTGTCAAAGTGTATAAAATGCAAAAAAAAAATGAACTAAATTTTGAGAACAAGAAACCCACTTTAAATATAAGACACAGTAAATTGAAATTAAAGGAGTGAAGAAATATATACCACAAAAACACTAATAAATAAGCTGGAGTAGCTATATTAATTTTAAGTAAATCAGACATGAAACAAGGACGCTTATAAGGAATAAAGAGGAGAAATTATATAATGTAAATGTATCAATCCTTTTAGAAGACAAAATAATCCTTTATGGCTATGCATTTAACAAAAGAGTATCAAAATAATGGGACAAAAAATGGATAGAATGAAGGAAAAATAGACAAATCCACCATTGGAGTTTGAGATATAAATATCTTTGTGTGACTAATTAATAGATAAATAGGAAGAAAATTAGTAAGGATATAGATGATACTAATAGACTTATTGGTTACCTTGATCTAATTGACATTTATAAAATGCTCTATTCAACAAAAGAAGAATAAACATTCTTCTCAAGCTCATGTGAATCATTCACCAAGATAGATTACATTGATGGGTCATAAAACACACTGTAATTAATTTAAAAGAACAAAAACCACATAGGGTACGTTCTAAGGCCACAAAGGAATTAAGTAAGAAATCAATAGCAGAAAGATAGCTAGGAAATCCCCAACTACTTAAAAATTATGCAACATGCCTCTACATAATTAATGGATCAAAGATAATGTCTAAAGATAACTTAAAAATATTTTGAACTAAATTAAAATATAACTTATCAAAATTTGTGGGTTATACCTTTTGGTATTGAGAGGCAAATTGATAACATTAGGTGCATATGGTAGAAAACAAAGGAAGTACCCAAATGAATGGCCTACGCTTCTATCTTGGGAATCCAGAGGAACAAAAAAAATTAAGCCTAAAGTAAGCAGAAAGAGAAAAAATGAAATTGAAAATAAAAACCCAATAAAAAAATTAAAGCAATAAAAAGCAGGTTATTTGAAAAGGTCAATAAAACTACTTAGGCTTACTAAGAAAAAACCAAGCAGACATAAACTGCTATTAATAATATCAGAAATGAAAGTGGTGCCATTTTTACCTGTACCATAGAATTAAAAGGGCAATGAGGGTATTCTATGGGCAATTCTATGTCAATCAACTTGATAACATAAATGAATCAATTCCTTGAAACACACAAACTATCTATGATGGCCAATTTTATATGTCAATTTGCCTGGCCATGGTGTGCCCAGATTTTATTTCTGGATGTGTCAGAGTAGGTGTTTCTGGATGAGATTAACATTTGAATCTATATACTCATTAAAGTAGATTTTCCTCCCAAATTTGGTCGGCATAATTAAATCAATTGAGACTCTGAATAGAACAAAAGGGAGAAGAAGGAAAATTCACCACTTTTGATTCCTGCCTGAATGAACTGAGACATGGATTTACACCATCGACTCCCCTGGTTTGAAGGCCTTTGGATTTCTATTGGAATTCCACCAGCAGCTTTCATGGAACTCCCAGGTATTGCACACAACAGATTGTGGGACTTCTCAGACTCCATAGTTGTGTGAGCATGAGACAATTCCTCATCATAAATCTTTTTCTATTTCTATTTCTATATCTATCTATCTATCTATCTATCTATTATCCATCACCTGTCTATATCTCCTGTTGATTCTATTTTTCTGGAGAATTTTGACTAACAGAGAAAGGAATACTAGAATGTTTTTCTGCCCTTGTGTTCCTATGAGTAAATAAAGTTCTGATCTCTGACCCAGAGGCTTCATGTTTCTGCTGGTATGTATGTATTAATATGTATGCATATGTTTCTATCATCTATTTATATGTATATATGTGTATACGAGGGTAAGATTTAAGACCCTTCATAGTTTCTGACAATTTCAAAACATGAGAAAATTCTCTTGATTTATTACTTGAAAATGTTTTACATGTAGAAATTATAAACAAGAAAACAGAAATTATTTGTAATTCAAACTAAAGTAACCACAGTCAATATTTTTCTCCATTGGCTTTACTCTGTGTATATACATACATATACAAATATAGATAATCATGTTCTATGTTATATAATATTTGGCTCTTTTTCTTAGCATCTTGTGACTGTTTCAAATCTAAACATTTTAATAATTTTTGTCATACTGATATACTGTTTAATAAGTTTCTTTAAGCTTTCTTGAAAATGACTCATTTTGGTTTTCCTTAGTCTTATCCTAAATAATATTCTTGGAATAACTAGATAATATTATCTGTTAATTATAATTTTTCTATTTCATACTATACTACAATTAATATAAAACATTAAATATTTTAAAGGATTATCTAGTTGTTATGTCTCCAATAATTTTCTTCTTTCTGATTGTAAACATTAGAGATGATATTTTTGAGCTAATAATGAAAGTTAAAGAAATATTTAGCTCCACAAAAAGCAAAAGCAAAAACAAAATAACTCAATGGATACTGGCTACCCGATTACAAAATTGGAGGAATATGTGATTAACTAGAAGCAAGAAGTGGAAATTGGGCAGACTCAAGGCTTTCAGCAGCAGGAAATCATGGTTCTTCTATTTATGGTTATAACCTTAAATGTTGCTTCTTCAATAAATGTTCTGTGTGTCTTTGCTTACAATTTACATTCCCAGGTGAGCGAGTAAGAGAGAGCAACCAGCCAAGCCTAGCCTACACATATATTTTTGAGTGTAGCATCCTGTAATTATCTTTCTCTGAAACTCACGCAAAGTGGAATGTGAAGGAAAGGAAGCTCTTTAATGCAGGGAAGTTAAAAAAAAAAAAGAAAAGAAAAGAAAGAAAGAAAAAAGACAAGTATTCCATATTCATGTCTTTCTTTGCATATAAATAAATTCAGAAAATATTCCCATTTATCATTCAACTCTTCTTCATCAAACAAATATTATTTAAAAAAAAAGCAGATTTTTTTCCTTTCCCAGTGAGAGATAATAGTCACAACTTGCTACTGAGTCTCAAGAGACAATATCGTGAATCCATGCTGTTCCACAGGATCAGTGAGTGAATGCACTGTTCTGGTTCTAACCACCAACAAACCCTATAAATGTCATACGGTGGAAGAATAATGTTATTCGTACATAAGAACAACTTATAAGGCCTTCAGTGGCCCTGCCTGTGTTAGGTAGCAGTTGCCTTTTTATAATCTTTGCCTTTAATTGTAGAAATGCTATGAAGAACTCCAAATATACAATAAATATAAATTTCATTTAGATTTCCATTGGACAAACCATCCTTTTCTTTCGCCACAGTCAGAGTCAATCTCTACAGAGATTTCATACTATATCCAAAGGCCTAGTGGGGAGCACAGATTACAAGTTGGCAGTGTCAGATTTAAACTTAGGGAGAATGTAATTGCATGCCTTGGTGGAATTACTCATTTATTGGTTACTAAGACCTATGTGCTTGACTAGACAAGCCCCAAATCATAACCAGCAGGCCATAAACCTGCTCGAAATAAACTGCTAGTACAATCCAAGAATCACATCTCTTGTTAGAGAAAACATTAATGCATTAACCTTTGTTACTCTGCATCATTTCATAAAATTCTGTCTCTCCCCATAAAGAATATTCTTTTTCCTATATGTCCACTTAGATGTTGATCAGTGAAACCAGTTTGCTGGGGAGTACATATGGTGCTTATTTTTCCATCCTTGGGATACTTACTTAGTAGAATAGATTCCAGTTCTATCCAGGAAAATATAAGAGGTGCTAGATCACCATTGTTTCTTATAGCTGAATAGTACTCCATGGTATACCTATACCACATTTTATTAACCCACTCATGTGTTGATGGGCACTTGGGTTGTTTCCACATCTTTGCAATTGTGAATTGTGCTGCTATAAACATTTGAGTGCAGGTGTCTTTTTTATAGAGTGTCTTTTGTTCTTTTGGGTAGATGCCCAGTAATGGGATTGCTGGATCTAATGGTAGATCCACTTGTATCGCTTTAAGGTATCTCCATATTGCTTTCCAGAGGGGTTGAACTAGTTTGCAGTCCCACCAGCAGTGGAGAAGTGTTCTTATCTCTCCACATCCACACCAACATTTATTGTTTTGGGACTTGTTAACAAAGGCCATTGTCACTGGAGATAAGTGATATCTCATTAGGAATAACATTTATGGGGTGTCGGGCAGGTGGGAGGGGGGTGGAGGGGATGAGTATATATATACATAATGAGTGCGATGGGCACCGTCTGGGGGATGGACACGCTTGAAGCTCTGACTCGAGGTGGGAAGTGGGCAAGGGCAATATACATAACCTTAATATTTGTACCCCCATAATATGCTGAAATAAAAAAAAGAATATTCTTTTTCAACAATTAAAAGTGCCTACTTTAAATAAACACTAAGAGATCCATGCTAGCTTATGTTAATGATAGACAATATGGATTATGATAATATATTCTATTTGAAATCTGCCTTTTATGTATTAGATTATTTGACATTTTAAACACCATTCATTTAATACAAAAATAATTAGAATATAATACCCCCTCGTTAATGATAAAATTAATAAACCATACAATATAGATTGTTCTCAAATATGAAAATTATCAGTGTTCACTTAAACCTTAGGTAATTTTCATTTAAAATATCCATAATTTCACCCATTTTTAGGAAATTTATTTTCTGTGCATTATGTTCAGACCCTGTTTTGCTTTCTTTGAATATAAGTAATATTTTTTTGAGAAAGAACTGAAAACTTATTTAAGATGCATTATACATTTAGGAAAAGAGCTTTTTATCAGCAACGATCAACCTCTAAGATTATAAAGTTAAAGCATTGTAATGTTTCATTTCTATACTTATAAATTTTGAAAAAATAAATTCCCTTATCATCAGCTTTTCCTTAAACAGCCAGAAGCTAAATTTACAGAAAATTTGTGGGCTTATAATTATAGATGTCAGCTATCTCCTTGAGTAATTTGTAAAATGTAATAAATTAAAAATTAAAATTAATAATATATGCATATAATGCATAAAACATATACATATGCCTATATGTAACGTGTATATTCTAAAATTGAATGGAAAACCAGTGCACATATATGTGGACATATACATGTGTATGTGAGTGTTTCTGTGTTCATGTATATGTTCTTGTGTTCAAAGAAAAACTAATTTTTTTCTGACACAAGCATAAGAAGTTTTCCTGCAATTATTATTACAATAATAAAAAGTGTTTAAATTTTCACATATACATTTTTACATATTTCTGCATTTTTAAATAATCATTTTTTAGGCCATAAGAATTTTTCTAATGAGTGGACTAATCCATGAAAATAGAAACCAATTACTATGACTATATTATTGCCAAAGCTATTATCACCCAGTTGCAGAATACTCTTAGATTTACTAATGTTTTTAATAAATGAAAGTATCTTAAAAAATAAAACAAAGAATAATCTTGGTTTCTATCAGCGTTCTCTCTTCCATGCAGCTCGTTTTCTCTTCCAAGTTTCAAAGTAGCTCTATGATACATTAAATGACTTTTGTTTGTTTGAGAGTTATATTTTACTCCAGGAATGAGACAGTATTTATAAATCATGACAGACATGAAAATTAGGGTTCACTCCATTTCATAGAACAGTGATCTCAAAGGTTGGCTATTTTCCCCCAGAGAGGACATTAGACATTTTCTAGAGATCTTAATGATTGCAATGAATGGGAGAATGTTATTGACATTGAATGGGTAGAAACCAGGGATGCTGCTGAGTATTCTACAATGTTCAGGACAGCCACCACAACAAGGAGTTATCAAGTCCAAAATGTCATTGGTGAAACTGTTGAGAAATTCTGCCTTAAATTAAAGGGGGGAATTTTTTCATCATGTAATTAATAGGAGCTGAAAGCTCTGAACATAATTATTTTCTCCATTTACTAAATGTATGTAAGAGAACACAAACCTAAAGGAATTATGAATATATAGAAATTTCTGCAAATTCTCTTTGGGCAGAAATATGGTATGGCCTGAAAATTGGGATTTCTTAAAGATCATTAAGTGATTCTAATGTATCCATATTTGGGATCTCTGAAACTTGGACATTATGGTACTTTTGAAGTAAAACAATGAATTAATATACCAAATGATGATAGCTTCTTATGATATTATAGAGATTTGGAAGAAGAAGACATAATAATGAGTTATTTTTGATGTTGAGAAAGAAATAAAGGATATGTATGTCTTGCCCAATACTCATGAAATATTATTTTGGAGGGACCCAGGCTGCCGGAGAACAGAGTAAGGGTTCTACATATCTAGAAACCGAATGAAGAGGATGATAATGATAGTGGGAAAATAAAGGCAAGTATGCCAATTTTTTCTTTTTAATGTCTTTGAGGATATATCCCATATCTCTTTCCTCTTTGTTAAATAAAAAGTTTCACAGGGTGCTCAGTGTATAGTAGAAACTTACTATGTTTGTAACATTCATAAGGTTGACACAAACATGCTACAGGAAAAATTACAAAAAGTAAACATGAGCTTTCCTTACTTAAAGTTTAAAAATCAGCCTTTTAAAATATTTTCTCCTACATCATACAGTGCACAAAATGAAACTCTAGATTTATAATATTTAATAAGTTGTACTAAAAAGAATATAAGACAATATTTCTACATTACCAGCATTGAAATAATTTTTTGTATAATACAAAACCTCAAATTCATAAATAAAAAACTGAGAAATAAGTTCACAAAAAGAAGAGTTTTTATCCATTATGCAAAACCCTTATAAGTTAATAAGAAAAAGACAAATGACCCAGAAGAAAAACAAGAGTATGCAGAAGCAAATCTTAGAAAAAGAAATACGATGACATCATTAACACATTAAAATTCTCCTAAAAACTATATACATATTCTTAAAAAATAAACACTATTTTTTTAGAAATGAAAGCCTGGGATATATACAACCTATTTTCAAATGGTTCAGGGAAGACGGTAGGGAAAAGAGAGAGATTGATAAAGTTTGTGGAGAAAAATCTAAATGACAAGTAAATCTGGTAAAAGGTATATATTTGTTATTGGCATTGCACAAATTTTTGTAACTTTTCTGCAAGTTAGAAATTATTTTCAAATCAAAAACAATCTTACCATCACCAACTTCAAAACAAAAAATTATTTGGTAAGTATAAAAAATAGAAAGTGTACACTTTTCAAATACATGGAAAAACTTTTATAGACCCTTGGTGAGGGTATAAATTATTATAAACTCTGGTAAAAGTGTATTGCAATATCTGTCAAAACAATAAAACAATTGAACCTCTAGGAATCCATCCTACAAAAGTAACTAAAAATTTTTACAGGTATATATGGAAACAAATTATTACGTTTGCATTGCTATCAAAGCTGCATACTTAATTGCAGAATAATCATAGATTTACTAATGTCATTAACAAATGGAAGTATCTACCAAAACTTACCTGAACAAAAGCATATATATACACATACATATATACACATAGAATATATATAAACAGATATATATAGAGATAGATATTTACTGTATTGTATGTAATAGTGAAATATTTAAAGCTGCTTAACATTGCATCAATAGATTATAGTTAAATAAAACATTAAATCACAAATTTTAATTACATGCAGCAGTTTCTAAAGTGAATCCAAATTGAAATATATCCATACAATATAATTTAATGAAGTTGCAAAGCTTTATGTGTGTGTATTTCTATTAATATGCTATAATATACAAGATCACAATAATAAAACAACCACTAAAAGTCTGCATGCTACCAGATAAATTTTATTCTGCAATTATATTGACTATCTATTAGTGATTAAAGTGAGTGGGGGTACAAGGAAAATTTTACTTTTTACTTTACATATCTCCATAAAAATTTTTATATGCATATTTTTTGAAATTCAAGAATAAAAAGAATATATTTTATAAATTATGAATTATAACAGCATTGGAATCTCAAACACTTAATTGCTCATACTTTGGAATTTCCTTTTTATGATTTTATTTAGAAAATAAAATAGAAATTTTCTCAAGATCACAAAAAAGAAAAAGACAGATCAATGACTTGAACTTAGGTCTTCTAAATCCAAAGTTCATATCTTTTTCATTATGCCCAGTAGCCTTTATCAGCAAAAATGGATGACTTCTATGTCACCTCTTATTAGAAAGGCTTTAAAATGACAAGAAGAAACTAAAACTAGTTTTTATACTTTAAATTTTTGATGTCCTCAGTATAAAATGTTCAGATCAAGACAACCATACATTGATTTTTTTCTCTGCCTGAATTGACTGCCTCTTCAGATGTTAATGGGGATTCATTGATTATTAAATCCCTCAGATCTTAGCAAATTGGCATCGAATTATATATTATAGTTTAAATCACAAAGTCATCTCTTTCTATTCTCTATTATCTAGAAATTCTATTGCCATCATTGTACCTTTCCCCAGTGATTCTTCAATTAAAACCTTTTACTGCTAATTTTTTGTCCACAGAAATCAGGTGAGAATAAAGTGATCATGGGGGAATTTTCTGAGATCTGTCTTCGAAAATCCAGAATGCCTGGCTTAACTAAAATGTACTTTCTTTTATAGAAGGTGTATTATAGAATTAGCAGACATTTCAAACAAAGAGTTGTGTAAATGTTAAACATATAAATTATGATTATGAATCCAAGGCAAGTTCAATATTTAAAAATAACACAATGGGAGTAATACACACATATTATTTAAATGTAATGATGAATCCAATTAATGTTTCTCTTGCACATATATATGTATATGTCAAATGCTAAACTAATGCTAAAAGTTACTGATTTTAGTTTGATAGAATTTATGGATATAAAAGAAGTAGTAAGATTACATGTAATTTTTGAGCAAAAAATGGAAATTACTTAAGTAAAATAATTTAAACACAATATATAGTGCATAGGCTAATATGTCTCCAATTCAAAAATCTGTCTTCTCTCTCTTTCTTTGTTTCTCTGCCTACAAGAATTAAAAACAGCTTTAGGACAGTGCTTTTCTTAATGCCCAAGTGATAAACCGTTTGTTTAATCTTCAATTGACCTCCATATCTAGAGGTAAGATTAGTATAAATTAATACTAGTTGATATTAGTGAATCACCACTTCCCGATGAATGATTTCATTAATTTTCCTTGCTAAAAACAAGACTAATCACATTAGCAGACCTTAATTTATGCACTCAAAATTGAATACATTTATCCTGGCCTAATACAGAAGGAACCACTGGTATGAAATTCCTTTGATCTCCTTGGAACATCTAGAATAAAACTAACAAAAATAATTTAAACATCTTTTCTCTCATTGGAATGCAACATGCAAGTAGGCTAGTAATTATGGTCACAATGGCAAATGAAATTATATTACTCAACCTCCTCCTGTTCATGAAAGGATCATCACTCAAAACTCCAGGATGATTTCTCCTGGGTACTTTTAAACTATATCCTTTCTACCAACCTTTATTTCTATTTTATTTCTCTCCTCTTGGAAATGCTACTGCTTCTTAGATTTGCAGCCTTCCTAATTTCCATCCTCTGCTTTCTACTTGATCACAGACTCTACAGGGACTCTCTTTGGTATCTACTTTTCTTCTCCAACTGAAATAGAACATTCTGAATTACTGACCTCTTCTCTCCTAAATGAAGTTCACACATCTGAAATGCTGGCAGTGATAAACTCCAACTTATTATCCCACAAACTGCTAAACCTAAATAATCACTGGAGCCGGTTAAGTCTTTTTAAAACATCCTATCAGAATTTCACTCCTGTAGGATACCCAGCAGCTGGAAACTGAAACAAAGTCCATTTAAAACACAACAATATGAGGTAGAAAAAAATCACGAAAGAGAAATGAATGCTTACAGCCTTAGGTGGTCCAGGTCTCCAATGTTCTGCAAATTTGGCGGCATTGACAAAAGCTCAGTCATGGGAAAAAATACTAGTGACTGATTTGCTTCTGATTTTTTTATTCTTTGTCACTTGTCACCACAGTGAATCACATCACTTTCCCTGAATAACAGCATGTTTCCAGAGTTGTTTCACTATGGTCACAAAAATGTATTTCATGCTCTTCTATGGCATTGCAAATGACTACCAAAATATAACAACAAAAATAAATAAATTTTAAAACAAACAGCAAAATTGCTCCTGTATATGCCTGAGAGATTTCCAAGATTAAGACAGCACATCTTCTTAATTATTATCAAGTGAATGAAGCTGAATAAAGTAGAGGAAACGAATAACAATTAAATATTCTTTTCTATATGCTATATTGCTTGAAGTCGTACCCAGTAAAAATTCAGGGAAAAATTCATGTTATTAATCTAAAATATTTTCTAGTAACCTGTTTGATGTCTTTGTCAGTTACATTGAGCAATATGTTCCATAGGTGCACTTACATATTAATATCTGTGCTATAGTGTACATGTCATATTGATAATTGAACTGAAGTCACTGAACCCTCCTTCTAATGGTCTAGAGCAGAGGATATGAATGAAGAGTTGAGGGGTACATAACTACGTTGGAGAACTATTGTGGTATATGTTCAAGGTCTTATTTTTTTAATTAATTTAAATAAACACATTTGCTTATTTGATTGATTTTACCTTTGAAAAGTTTGTTCTAAATATAAAGAAAACTTAACTATACTCAGATTCAGGACAGATAATAGTGACAAGAGCATGAACTGCCATTTCCTTGTTTTGTTTCTTCATTATTTTTAATGCAACTTCCCTCCCCCTTTCTCCATTCCCATACCTCTTTTTTTGATAGATGCTCCTTCTGGGTTATTTAGCCTGTTGTTACAATGCACCTACCTTTGCAAGAGCTACTTTGATACATGTGTATACTTACGTATCTTACTTTTGTATATTTAAGATTCTTAAGTGAGCCTGACCAGTAAATGTTAACCTTTTCGCATGTTTTTACTGAAAACATTATGATATTTATTCATGTTTCTATTCGGTAGTTTAAGTAACTACCATTCTACCACTAATCTAATGCTATACATATATATCAGGTTATTGTGATGGCATATTCCACATTTTATAATAATCTCTATATTCATTAGGATAATACTAGCTGGATTTCTTTAAATTTTGATAGAATTTCAAAGTTAACAGAAAAATTTCAAGAATAATATAAGTAACTCCCAAAGGCTCTTTCACATAGATTTATCAATTTTTAATATTTTATAATATTTAATCCTTTTACAATATATTATCTTATGAACAGTTGTATAATAAAATGCAACTATTATGACTCTTTACCACCAAATTCAGTATGTATTTCCTAAGAGAAAGGATCTGAGCCACAGTAGAATGATAAAAATGACAAAATTTAATAACACAATAATATTATCTAAGTCATAATACGTTTTCCAGTACCTTAGACGTATGTTTCTTACACCAGGACATAATCCAGAAACAGACATTACAATTGATTGTCATATGTTTTCAGTTCTCTTTAATTTAAATATGTTCCTCAGCCTTATGTCATTATTGTTTTGACATTTTTGAAGAATGTAAGTTAGTTTTTTAGTAAAATGTTTCTTAAATTGTGTATATTTGATGTGTCCTCATGACTGTGCTTAGGTTATGCATTTTGGGACAGGGTTATCACTTTAAAAATATTATGTCCTCCCCAGAGCATCATTTCAGAAGCCACACGATTTCCCAGAATCAGTAATGTTAACACCGATCACTGAAAACAGTGTCTACTAATTTTCTCGGTAAAGTGACTATTTTTCTCCTTGTAATTAATAAGTAATTTCCTGGAAAAAAAAATTATAAATATACTTCAATAATCTCTTCCTTTTCAAAGTTTCACTGAACATTTTAGCATCTATTAATGATTTTCCAACTTGAACATTCCTACTACGTTTTTTAGTTTCCCTTTCACTGTAAAAAGAGCTTTTTTGGGTGCCATTTATTTATTTGTTTGTTTATTTTTCCCACTCTATATTTTATTTTTTAGTTTTTAGTTTTAATTTGTTTGGAAAAAATAAATATTTTTATAAAATGCATAAACAATCATTCAATTTGAAAGCTTTTATTTTTAACTTTTTTCCCCCTCATACATCTTTAAAAAATACATTCTAGAAGGCATATTTTTCTCAGGATAATAAGATAGTATAAAAAAATCTGTAGTTTTATAACCTTAAATTTGTTCCCCTGGTAGTCACTTTTTAATGGCAGGAATAATAAATTAATCTTTGTGCATTCACTCTTCAGTGGATAATACAATGAATGGTATATAGCTGCTGTTTGATAAATATTTGTTGAAGTGAATTAAAAGGAATTAAATTATACAAAAATATTTACTGGAAAAATGAGGGAAATTAAGTAATATACAATTTTTCTTGGCTGAGTTTAGGAGCTATTCTGACACTAATAATTAAACGTTGTCTTAGGACCAAATTTTGAAATTTGAATTCACATCACTAACCCCACGTAAGCTGTTTCTTTCTAGAATAGATGATGAAAAATTTTAACTCCTTTCCAATTCATTTTTGGAAAGAAACACTTGTATATAACAAATATAGAGAAAGCACTATTTTTACCCATTTTAAAACTTTTGATTCCTAAATCAAATATTGGAAATTAAAAATTATCGGGATTTACTCACCACAATACAACAATGTTAGGCACTATCTGGAAAATTCATGAATCCTTAAAGTTAAAATGTATCCTATGGTGGATCAAAGTTCATTCTATAGACTTTACCCTAATGAGAGTAAAGCCCTCCTCAGAAGCATTCAATCTCATTTGTTTTAATTACATATTCAACAAGCAGCCTTAAGTTTGCTTATTTTTTTTAATTTAATATTTCAAAATATTATGGGAGTACAGATGTTTTTGGCTACATGTACGGATTTTGTTATGGTTGAGTTAGGGTTATAAGTGTGTCCATAATCCAAATAGTGTTAATTATATCCATTAGGCAGGTTGTTGCCCACCTGCTCCTCTCCCTTCCCTCATACTTAATTTCTGCTGAGTTTTACTTCCCTCTATGCGCATGTGTGCTCATGTATTAGTTCCAATTTAATAGTGAGTACATATGGTGTTTGTTTTTCCATTCTTTAGCTACTTCATTCAGAGTATTGGTTTCCAGTTCCTTCCAAATTGTTGCAAAAGGCCTCAATTCATCTTTCTTCATGGCTCCATAGTATTCCATAGAATACATGTACCACATTTTATTAATCTACTTATGAATTTAATAGAACTTATTGCATCAGTATGATTTCATTAATTTTTTTGGAAACCATTAAAGTAGTTTATTATAGGCTTGGAAAAAATATAGAAATAATCAGTTTGTCTATAATGGATAACAATACTACTAATAATCTCACATTCTTCCTACAAAATGATCGATTTAAAACCCAAGGATGGTAAATATTTCATCTGAGTGAGCTTCAGTTCCAGATAAAATGCAGGATTGTTTTTCTAGATCTATAAAATATGTTGTAGATATTTTGCTAGGGATTACATTGAATCTGTAAATCACTTTGAGTACTGTGTACATTTTAATTATGTCAATTCTACAGATCCAAGAGCATATGTTCTCCCCATTGTTTGTATCATCTTTTATTTTTTTCTTTAGCGTATCTTAGTTCTCTTTGTAGAGCTCTTTCACCTTTTTTGTTAAGTATATTCCTAGGTATTTATTTTGCTATTTATTATGATGACCATGCTCTCCTAGTTTCTGATTATTAAGTGATATCTGGAACCCTGAGTACCTACCATGCAGTATCTAAGAGCTCATTGCACTGACTGTATCTTTAACTCTAATCTTCAGCTTGCAAAGAGCAGCCAATATAGAACATTTTTAAACAATGTTGGTACTTCTTACATAAATGTATTCCCCAAGGCAATGGTGGGGAAATGTCCTCTGTATAGTCCAACATAGTTTAGGGATATGGACCAGGTCATGCATAATAAATTCACTGTTTTTCTCTTATCTGCTTAAGCCTTTAGATTCCTTCCTTTAGAGTGTAACAAGGACACCCTAAATTTTCAACCTTATTTGATGTAGTCCACTTGTGAGCCTAGATTTCATTGAAGCAAATGAGTAATGTATTAGAGCCACTTTCATATGCTAAGATAACAGATTCAATATCATTAATACCCTGAATTTATGGTCTAGGACCTTTGGTCAGTGTACTCATGTCAATAAATTCAGCTAGATCCAGTAATAAATTTTTTCATCTCTCATATAGCACTCTTAGAAATTATTCTCACTCATATTCAGTAGGTTTGTGCCAATATAGCTTATAAAATTTTGCAGTTCCTCAGTGTATATTGTGCAACCTGTCAGGTTAGGATTTGTAGTCATCCTTTTGTTGTCTGCTGTTAGATTTGAGTCTAGTTATAATTCTGAAAGCAGGAAAGAGTAATGAATTTTGGAACTGAAAATTGGCATCCACCTAAAGGCCTATTGTCTTAGGTGAGATCACTGTGGGGATGTCAGGCAAGACTTAGCTATTTCTCTGAGCAGAGAGGAAGGGCTACTTGTGTTGGCAAGGGGGGCTCAGAGGGAAGTTCAAGGTCTTCATAGTCATCAGAATCGACTCAAATGTCCACATTGTAATTTGAGGTCCCAGTATCTCCTAAGCAACATTATAACTTTAATTTAAAAAGCCAACTAATGCTTGGAATTAAATTTACATATTGAAATTTGGCCTACTATAGACCAAATTTGTTTGGATATCAGAAAATTCAGCCTTGTGGCTTCAAGAAATTTGTGATGTTTCAGAGTAATCAGAAAAATTCTTCAGATTTCTACTCATAATTTAAACAGGAAATTTAAAACCCTAAGCTTATTCTTTTCTTCCTGCAAATCCTTAAGGGTTTAAGTGGTAAAAACCCCAAACCCTCAGATCTTATATACTTGTATTCTTTATTCTTCTTGACATTCTAATTCAAGAGCTAATAGTTGTCATATTATCTTGCCTTATATAGATTCTTCATTCCAATCATTAATTCAAGAAATTATTTTTCCAGTTAGTGCCATGGAATAATACCAGTCTCATTTTCCATAAATGATGAATTTATTATTGCCTTTAAATCTATTTAGAGCTGAGAACCAGTTACACATTCTAGAAATTGATCTTCTGTTTCCTAAGAACCACTTCTTATACACAAAGTGGTGTTGATTAGAGTTGGTTTAGGAAATAAACTATGAAGAATTTTAGTACAGAAAATGTGTTAGTCCATTTTGTGTTGCTATAAAGGAATACCTATAGTTGAATAATTTATTTTTTAAAAAGGGGGTTATTTAGCTCATGGATCTATAGTCTGTAGAAGCATAGCACTGGCATCTGCTTCTAGTGAGAGCTCCAGAGCACTTCCAATCAAGACAGAAGACAAAAGGGGACCAAGGCTATCACATGCAGAGAGAAGGAGCAAGATAGGGAGGAGGAGGTGCCCGGCTCCTTTAAACAATCAGCTCTATTGTGAACTAATAAAGTGAGAATTCACTCATTATCATGAGGTGGGCACCAAGACATTCATAAGGGATCTTCCCTCAGGACCAAAACAACTCCCACCAGGCCCTGCCTTCAACACTGGGTATCAAGTTTCAACATGATATTTGGAGGGGGCAAATGTCCAAGCCATATCAGAGAATCAGAAGCTTACAACCATTAGATCTGAGAAGGCCAAAGAAGGTTGAAGTTGGTTTTCAAGGATTCTTGCTGAAGGCACAACAAATCTAAGGAAACTCTGGGAAATTCCCACAGATTGTCACAGTCTTTGGCAACATATATGAAGCACAAATCAACCTAGATTTTTTTAGAAGTATACCAGGAAGCTGCTTAGGACATCATATCCACACATCTGTCTGCAATAACCTCTAGAGAATAATGATCTCTTGCTCTTTCTTCTACCTTCTGAATCTCACATGAGTGTCTTTCATTGACAGACACTAATGTAAACTATACACTGAAGAATCATTGACAGCAGGCAGTCTAGCACATAAACTGCCTACCTCATCTCCAGGTAAGCACTTCGGGAAGAGCTTCTAAATGTCAAAATGACACACCAAATTTTGTAATCTTACATAAGAAGTCAACTTCTATTTTATTTGAACTACTATATCTCTTAATTATAACAGCTTAACATATACCACAACTAAGAAAAGTAACATTATTTAATTTTGCTATAGTCTTTTAAATATTTACTTTCTTAAATTACCTGATATTGTATTCACTTGGCAGGATTTTTTTTTGTGATATATCTCCAATTATCTCCCACCTGCTTTCCTGGCATCTTTAGATATGAGTATGGGAGAGGGAGGCAGGAATATAAGCCATTTCGCCATCTTATCACTATACTTATTTTGGTTTCCTTGTACACCCTTAAGTCTTGCTGAATGGAATATTAATCAGGTCACAATTTTTGAATATTAATTTAATAATATACATCAATAACCTTAAAATGTAGCCCATATAAATATTGAGAACTGTGTGAAAAATATTATACAATGCATATAATTCAGGATTATTTTAATTATAATAATTAAAATTTAAAAATAATTTATACCATATGATAATGGTTACCCTTGCAATAGAATATCTCCTTGTAACCATTTGCTATGTTGTAAATTGTGTCTGCCTAAAATTCTTTTGTTGAAGCCCTAAACGTCAATGTGACTGCGTTTGGAGATAAACCCTTTAAGAAGGTGATTAAAGCTAAATGAGGTCATTAGAATGGGGTCCTAATGTGATAGGCTTGATGTCCTTAAAAGAAGCAGAAATGAGACCAAATCTCTGTCTCACTCTATTCGCACGCATGCACAGAGGAAAGGTCATGCAAGGATCCAGCAAGAAGGTAGCCATTTGGAAAGCAAGGAGAGAAGCCTTACCAGAAACCAAACTTCTGGCACCTTGATCTTGGACTTCCACATACCAGAACTGTGAGAGGATAGCTGTCAGTTGTTTGAGCAACTCAGTTTGTGGTAACATTTTGTTGTGGCAGCCTCACCTGACAAATACACCATTAAAATCAAGTTTTTAAGTAATATTTAACAAAGTGAAGTGAAAGGGAAGGAATAAAAATAATATATATGGTGTATATATTATATATGTATTTGAGTGTGTATATATATATGTCTAGAATTTTGAACATAGAACATAGAAAAGTAAATTCGTATATACCTAATATGTTGAAGAAATTCAAAGGTACTACCTTGTAGTAAGTGTGTTTAGTAAAAGTTCATGCAAACCACTCCATTCCTGGGAAGCAAAGGCATGTTTTCCAAAAGCTCCACTCTAGCTAGCAGCATCTGTTAAAATCATCCTAGTTAATTTTATGCAATTTCTGGATGCTATTTATAACTCTGCCTGTATGAAGATAAGATGGTCTGGGTGGTCCACCCAACACCATTGGGGGATGGAGGGAGGGTGGAGTGACAAGAGTAAAGAGCTGACACTGTAAGCAATCATTAAGGAGGCAGAAATGGTACACAGCTCTAAATGCAGACTCTTCGAAAAAGGATGATGATAGAGTCTGTTATGCTTAGAATGCTCCCGGTAGTAACTTACTCCTAGTAAGTAAACTAGGAGTTACTACTCAGAACATGTTTTATTGCATCTATTTAGAAAAAAAATGGACCTCACTTGGACTCTTTGGTCATTCTTTCATCTGTCCAGTTTTTGGTGATGCAGTTGATTTAGTACATGTTTGGAATTTTACTTTAGAAGTTACTTTTATCACATTATTTTTTTAGTAATTGTGCTTTCAATATTAAAATACATCTTGTTTACTTTTTAAAGAAGAGTTTATTTTATGATGTTAATAGGAAATACCACAGCCATTGATGGGCATTGGAAATGGAACTAGACCACAAAGATGGATGTCTCAATGCTAACCAACACTGTACTATACCTTTTTTATACCTCAAAACAGATGAAGTTATCTTCCCACACAAATAATCTTAATCTCAATCATACGACACTTCTCTGGAGACTCATTGTCTATTCCTCCAAGAATTTATGCAGCATATATCTTAGTCTACTGGTTTACAATGCTAGTTGACTATCCATTGTAATTAGTCTCTGACCCTTGATAGAAGGGTCATGACTTTATTTATTTATTTATTTTTTCTTATTTGTTAGAACCACTCATGACATATAAAAAAGGGTCATGACTTGAAATGGGGAAATGAACAAAACAATAAAGTGAGCTCACCAAGCTTTGTTTTTGGTGTAGGTGCTCTTAAAATTATCTGTTCTAGATTGGTTCACAAATTAGAAATCAAATACTATAGGGAATTTTTGTTTGTTTGATTGTTTTTTGTTTTTGTTTTGCTGCTTTTCTTTTTGATTGCCTAACTCCAAAAGGGGCTATTTCCTCCAGGATCTAAAAGGAAAGAACTAGAAAGCAGAGAGCTCTTAAAGTGCCTTTTTCTCCATACTTGGCTTTGCTTGATTTAGGAAGTTCCTAGATATGCATACAGCAAGATGATTTTGCAATTTAAATAGTACACTTGCATAAGTGTCCCTTACTAGGCTCTCATGCATACTTGTATCTTTAAAAAGTGCCTTAATATTTTCAAGGAGCTGTCTTTCCACTACTTATGTCCAGGCACTTCTGAAAGAGATCCTTCTGTGCGGGTGAGTAAAAACCTAATAAAGGGCCTGAAAATAAAAACTGAATGAGTGAAGACATGGCCTTGGAAGATTTGCTGTTTTTGTTATGTGAATTATTATTTTATCTAATTTTCAGGTAGCAACCAGATAGTATACCAAATTTAACATGTAAGGCTAAATAAAATACCTATATCATGAAAATCAGCATACAGGAAACATTGAGGCCAAAGAGGAAAACATGCAAATATTCATTCAATGTAAATGCACCATTTCAAATTAATGCAAAGATTATTTAATCCAATGCTTATTGTCAAATCATGGAAAGAAGCACCAATGAATGCAAATATTACTGAGCATATACCAATTCAAATGATGAAAAAGAAAAAAAAAACCCTAAAATGGAGCCTATATTACATTCATTTCAGGTCTTACAAGCTGTTTTCTTAATGTATGTTTTCCTCATGTACATATATAAGACCTGAGGATTTCTAAGATTCATCAAACTAGATTTGTCAAAGATAAATCTAATGTTCGTTAGTGTCATGGGATTGTATCTTTGTAACTGATTTATATGATGACAGAGATACTGATTATAGGGGACTAGTAAATTGTACAGTGACCACATCCTCCAACCCTATTATTCAACTGCTTTTATATTTAATAAAATTCTACCAGGCTGAACAACAATCTGGAAATCCATACTGAGCTGGTCATCATTTCCATTACTTCTCATGTTTTAGATGTGGCCAAATCTATCATGTGAATAAGTATGTAAATACTACTAATTGAATAATGTTTTAGCAGATGGTATAGGTTCTTTTGAGAATACTACAGGAAAGATTATAAAACTATCTGGTTATTCTCCAGGTGTTTGTAAAAAAACAATAATCTTTATAAAAATATAGCTAGGTCAAGTATTTGAAAATAATTATTTTGTGAACCATTCTCCTTAAAAATATCAGTGCCAGCAGGAATAGTATAAATACTAGGATTCAAGTGATTGACATTATTCTCCCATCTGATTACTAATCAGCAAGGAACACTGGTTCTGGCCAGTGCAAATTTGTTTCATTTTGAAACAACACTAAGACTCTAAGCTTTGGGAATTTAATTGTACTGACTGATTTCAGGCTATATTTGTTAACATGACGACTTTAGTTAATTACTTTGAGACTTAATTTCCTTATAGTTTAAAAAGAAGCAGCATAACTATCCATAAAGTTATTAAATATAAAAGTGAATAAATGAATTAATACATATAAACACCTAGAAAAGGACTTATAGTCTATCATTGATGATTATTTTATTCTGTTCCTTTACAGGTATTTCATATGGATGTAAAAGGAATTTAACTGTTGGAAGCATTTTACAAAGAGAAAAAAGCTGTAGAAACATAATGGAATTATATTCTTTCTATCACCATCATCACCCATGTTATAAAGGCATGTAATGGAATCTATAAAATATTTTTGCCTTTTATTTTTTCCCAATTTTATTATGAACCATTTGCAGAAATAATACAATAGAAAAATAGCAATCGGTATACTCCTCACCACCATTCATGGACTGTTAACATTTCTCTTTCTGTGTCTTCTGTACATATACTATTTGGGAATGAGTCATATAAGAATCATATGTACATACTTGTATATATGATAGCACTTCACTCCTAAATACTTTAACATTTATCATTATGAGAACAAGGAGTTTCTCCTACATAACTGTAACATAGCAGTCACATACAGGAATTCTCACATGGATACAGTATTATCATTCGATGCACAGTATATTTCCCAATTAACCCAATGTCACCAAGTGCATGGCACACTCCTGTAATCCCAGCTACTTGGAAGGCTGAGACAAGAATATCCCTCTAACTCAGGCATTTAAATCTAGCCTGGGCAATACAGCAAGACTCCATCTCAAAATTAAAATGATATAAAACAAATCTAATTATTCCCATGTCATTTACTAGTGTTTATTTTCCAGTATTCATTGGATTGCCATGTCTTTTAAAATAATTTGATATGGGCTGTTAATAATATTTATAATTGTTTTGCTAATATAGACTTTAGACAAAATTTATATGAGTTGAGAGAGGAGTAGTTGTTTTCTAATTATTCCTCATGGCTTCTAGGGCAAAACATGGTATCTTATAGAATTTTTTGAAACATAAATTTAATTAAAAGATAATAATAAATTTTCAGGTACATTATGCTATATGAAAGAACATTTATTATCCTGTATGGAGCTGGAGCCCATTTTTCTAAGTGAAGTATCACAAGAATGGAAAAATGAATACCATATGTACTCACCATTAGATTGGTACTAATCAATCAAAACATATATGTACATACGGAAGTAACATTCACCCAGTGTTGGGCAGGTGGCTGGGAGGGGATGGGTAAACTCATACCTAATGTGTGTGGTGTGCACTGACTGGGGGGGTGGGCATGCTTGTAACTCTGACTGAGGCAGTGCAAAGGTAATTTATGTAACCAAAACATTGGTGCCTCCGTAATATTCTGAAATTAAAATAGAAAGGACATTTATAAAATACTAATTATTGAAAATATTAAACATCCATGGCAAGTTATGATTTATCATGAGATATAATGCCGAGTAATGAAGATATACAACTCTTATTTAAAGTGAACAATGCTAATAAGTGGAGAGAGTGGAAAATGTTGGCTGAATAGAAATCTCCACCAATCATCCCTGTGCAGGAACACCAAATGCAACAAGTATCTACACAAGCAAGCACTTTTCAGAAGAACCAAAAATCAGATAAGTTATAATACTAACTGGTTTTAACATTATGTCAAGGAAAGAGGTGCTGAAGAGGTAGAAAATACACCCTTCTCCCATCCCCTAGCAGTGCAGCTCTAGTACACTGAGTAGACAGAGAGTCTGTGTGCCTGATGAGGGGAGGGTGAAGCAATTGTAGGACTTTGCATTGACATTCAGGGCCGCCTTGGCACAGGGGAACACAGCACAGGGCAGAATTCCACTGGTGCACATACAGGAAGCATTTAGATCAGCCAGGCCAGAGAGAAATCCACTGCCCTGAAACCAGGATTTCTGGATAGCCTCACCATCAGCTGACCAAAAGCAGCCTGGGGTCTGGACTAAACTCATACCGGAGTGGGGCCACACTCTTTGAGCAATTCCTGCTGCTGTGCTGCTGACTTGGAGCCAGTGAACTTGGGGTGCATGTTACTCAGTGAGACACCAGCAGTGGCAGCCAAGCCAGTGCCTGTGTCACCCACCCCATAGATTAGAAGCAGTGCACTCAGGTAGTCTTCCCCTTTGGGAAAGGACAGAGATAAGTTTAGAGGATTTTGTTTTGCAACTTGGGTACCAGATCAGCCACAGTAAAATAAAGTGCCAAGTAGACTCCTGAAATATCTGAATTCAGTTAGATATTCAGTTCCTTAGAATATCCTGCAAAAATATTACTCAAACCTGAAGGGGAAATAAAGACTTTTCCAGACAAATAAAAGTTCTGGGATTTCATCAACACCATACCTGTCCTACAAGGGACACTAAAAGAGTTCTTCAATCTGAAAGAAAAAGACATTAATGAACAATAAAAGATCATCTGAAGATACACAAGTCACTGGTAACCATAAATATACAAATACAGAATACTCTATTGTTGTAATTGTGGTATACACACCACTTATGTATTGAGTGGGGATGCTAAAAGGCAACCTTACTTAAAATAAATATAACAACTCTTTGAGAGAGAGATAGTATACAAAGAAATGGATGGAAACAACAAAAAGATAAGAAGCAGGCCAGGGAATGGAGTTAAAGGGTAGAATTTCTGTTAGATTTCTCGTTGCTTGTTTATTTGTTTTGTTTTGTTTTTGTAAGCAGAGTTGTCATTTGTTAAAAATAACTGGTCATAAAATATTTTTGCAAGCCTCATGGTAACTTCAAATTTAAAAACTTACAACATATACACAAAAATTAAGAAGAAAGACATTAAAACACGTTATCAGAAAAAAAAACACTTTTAGCAAAAGAAGAAAGGAAGGAACTAAGAGAGGGCCACAAAACAACTAGAAAGCAAATATAACATGGCGGTAGTAAGTCCTTAGCTATCAATAATAACATTGAAAAGAAATGGACTAAACTTTCCAGTCAAAATGCATAGAGTGGCTGAATCAATTAAAAAAAAAAAAAAGAGCCAACAACCTGTCACCTGCAAAAAACACACTTCACCTATAAAGACAACCTAAAATAAATGGATGAAAATAAAAGGACAGAAAAATATATTCCATGCAAATATAAACCAAAGAAGAGCAAGGGTACCTACCCTTTTATTATATAAAATATATTTAAAGACAAAAAAATATAAAAAGAAACAGAGAAATTCATTATATAATGATAAATGGGTCAATTCAGCAAGGGGATATAACAATTCAAAATATATATGCACCCAACACTGGTGCACACAGATATATAAACCAAATATTATCAAAGCTAAAGAGAGAGATAGACCCCAATACAATAATCATTGAAGAACTCAACACCCACTTTCAGCTTTGGGGAGACCATCTGGACAGAAAATCAACAAAGAAACATTGGACTTAATCTGCACTATGCCAAATGGATCTAGTAGATATTCATAGAACATTTTATCCCAAAGTTGCAGAATACATATTCTTCTTCTCAGCTCATGGATCACTCTCAAAGATATATCAGATGTTTGGCTACCAAACAAGTCTGAAACAATTCAAAAAATTGAAATCATACCAAGTATTTTTTTCTGACCACAATGGAGTAAAACTAGAAATCTGTAACAAGAGGAATATTGGAAACTATACATACACATGAAAATTAAGTGATATGTTTCTGAATGACCAGTGGCTCAATGAAGAGATTAAGAAGAAGATTTAAAAATTTCTCAAAACAAATGAAGATGAAAACACAACACATCCAAATCTTTGGGACACAGCAAAAGCAGAAATAAGAGGAAATTTTATACAAATAAGTGCCTACATCAAAAAAGTAGAAAAACTTCAAATAAAGAACATAAAATTGCATCTCAAATAGCTAGAAGAACAAGAGCAAACTAAACCAAAAATTAGTAGAAGAAATAATGTAGATCAGAAGAAATAATATAGATCAGAGAAGAAATAAATGAAATTGAAACCAATAAAACAATAAAAAGATCAATAAAAGAAAAAGTTGCTTTTATAGAAAGAATGATATTAGTTTTTGATTAACTCTATTTCCAAATCTTTAGTAATATGGTTGGAAACTTTAGAACATTATTATTTTTTCTATCATATAGCTTATTGTTTTATATATTTGCCTTTAATTTTAACTCATTGATGAATAATTATTTATGTTAACTCATCTAAATCATGCATTTTACAACTCATTTGTTTTCTATTGATAGAAATCTATCTCAAAATACCTTAAAAGAAAGAATACTATATTGGCTTATAGAAGAGCTTTTGCAACCAATTTACATGAATAGCAGAAAATTTAGCCATCAGTACCCAGGAACAACAAAAAATGCTCTCGGGTCTATTGTCTAGGACTATTATTTCTGGTTGTATCTTCATTTTTGCTGTTCTTTTTCTTTTTCTTTTTCGTTGATACTTTCTCTCTAAAGTGAGATACATAGACATTGATAGTGCCTGAATTTCATCATATATGACTTCTGCCACTAGGGAGAATTTAGTTGTATTTTATTCTAATTTCCACAATCTCAAGGAAGGCACTAAATGTCTCAGCTTAACTAGGTAGCTAGGTCATGCAACAATGTGGAAGTTACTTTGGTAAGAATTTATAAGGATCATTTCTATGTCAGTCACTAAGATAAGTGCTAAGATAACTATGAATTTTCAAATAATAGGAAAAAATAAGTAAACAATTATAGCAATATGATGATTCTATAAAAGAGATATTATAAAGTTCTTTGGGTTTTTACCCCTGCCTGGGGTATACAATAACCACCTATGACTAAGGTGAAGTTTATATATAAATTCTGCATCACAAATATTAACCCACTTGAAATATTTTATGTGAATTTAACAATTTATTTAATTCCCTTAATTCAGAAATATAATATATTTTAAACAACCATATAATTTTTATTTAGCTTTCACTATCACCAAAAGATAATTTTGATGTAATGGCCAAGTTAATGAATCACATATATATGAATTAATGAGGAATAGATGATGAATAAAGAATTATGCAATAAAAAGCCAATTTTTGCCAGCTTAATATGTGTCTCAGCCTTGAGGTCCCTAGACATTTATGTACCTAGGTCTAATCATAAATTGTGAGAATAATTACCAAACCCAGAGGGTGATATTGGATTAATTTATCTCTAAAACTACTTTCAATTATTTACATACCCATGAGTATTAGTCTTTTGGGGCCATCGTTCCCTTAACTCATTAAGGATTATGGTTAAATAAGTGCTTTGCTTAAAATATTTTTATTCCTCAATATAAACTTGGAAATAATATCATTTCATATTGTGGTTAAGATTGTACAGATTATTGGACTTCAACATTTATGTTATTCAGCATTTCTTGAAGTCAGCCAATAATGTGTGACCCAGTAACGAAGGGACCATATAGTACGTAGAAGAGTAGCAAAGGGTAGACTTCAGAGCTTAACATTTTGTTTATTACTGAACCTGTTCGAAAATTAAGAAAATTTTTTAAATATTAAACAATTATACAAATTTGGTAATTAAATAGAAAAAATAATATTCCCTGATATTGTACAAAATTACTATCTCTTTTCATTTTAGTGGACTAATCTTTAAAAATGTCAAATCACTATGGTTTACCAATTTTTAAATTATCTCTTTTACAAGAATTATTTTTAGCTGAGAGATATTTTACATAGCTATAATAATAGTATAGCCACAATTTTAATATATTAAAATTATGCACCTACATTGTTACATAAACTTCATGATGATAATATTTAATAAAATACATATCACACGTGTAATTAGTCATCATTTCATATCCATTCTCATATTTAATTTTTAGTTTGTACTAAAAATTAAACTTTGTACTCTTACAAAGTTAATGCAATATTTAAAACAATATTAAAAAACATCAAATTATCATTGAACTGATAACATTTTCCAGAGTTTATAGCCATAATGATTATTTTTAATATATCTGAAGTTAAATAAAATAACTGTTCTTCATATAAGCACAATCATTCTTATTATTTTATTCATGGATGATTTTGAATAGGTACTTGTATTGATCTTCATTATCAAGTGTCATTCTTGCTTCACTCTCATATACATAAAAATAACATACTTATATAATTTCAGTCATGTTGAACCAAAAGTTTAATTTTCTCTCCATTTCTAGTCATGTGGAACACTAATGTCAATAAAATCTAAACCCTGGGCTTTGTACTGCTTTATTTTCAATGGTGCACAACTCAAAAGAAAGTCAGTTATATTTCATATTCCTCAGTAAACCTATAAAGGGGATGTTGTTCTTAATTCAAGAAGTCAGTTTTGGTAAAAGGAAAATTTTGAAAGGAAACTCAAGTATATCCCTACAATACACAAATACCCCTTGGCTCATATGGCCTAATTACTGCTCTTTTGGCATACCATGAGGAAAAGTAGCTATGGGGAAATAACCACTTACAGATGACAAGTAATTCAAAAGTTTACTTTTCAAAATTATGTTCCTCACTTGAATATTTCAGTTTTTAACTTTTGAAAGTCAATAGAAGCTAAAGGATTATTTAAACATATAACCACCTAAAAAAAAAGAATAACCTTAAGAGGTTTTATTTGAATCATAAAGCAGGCAATTTTTGGATGGAGAATTTAGGTCTTTTGTTTTCTGTGTTGGGTCAAAATCTTCTGGTACACTCCTGAAAATCATCTCTTAGAGGCCTTAGCGGATACAACAGGGCAGGCTCAAATCTTTTCTAAATCATGTATAAGCTAGTGTGCTGCTTAAATACTGTATTGGTTCTTAAAATTAGTAGATGAAAGGGGTGAGCCCAAGTTGAATTATTAAAGTGCAAAATCATTTATAAAATGTCATCACCCAGAGCATTTACTTATCCCTAATACCAAAAAGCCATTAGCATTCACAGCTCAAACATCAAAGGATAAACTATCTTTGCTCCCACTAGAAAAGAGAGCTGCTAGAGATCCACATCCCTCCAAAGACTTTCATGGATTTATGACTATCAGACACACATTTCACATTCAAATCTTTTTAAAATTTTAGTCACACTTTCCCTTTAAGATTCGACATTTGTGTTTTGTGCTGTAATGACTCCTCAATCTCCTGAAGCATTAATTTTTAATAAATAGTGATGGCTTGAATCATGATTATTTTTCATTAAATAAACACAATTATATAGTTGCTTTATAATTAGATTTGGTGTAATCATTTTTAGTAAAATTACAATTGGTACTAAAATAGTCTTTTTTTTTCTTAATACTTCCACTACAAATACATGATTGAGATCTAATTTTATAAAAACCATCTCAAAAACCAGGTTAGGACGTGGTCTAAAATAGGTATATTTAGATTTTTTTGGAGAAAGGACAAGAGAGCAGGTAAGTAGGGACCTATGTAAGATATAAATCTTCACATCATAATTGTCTTGTTTGGCTTCTAATTTTACTCCAACCTCAGAGGCAGATCAGCTTCAGGCAAAAGTGCAAATAGAATTTTTTCCCCTCATTACACATATTCTCCTTTCCTGCTCCTTTTTCCTTTCTTTCCTTCCCCTTTATGCCCTAGCTTTCCAGAGAACAGACCCCTTTCAGTAATTGCCTTCCACATATCCTCATTCCTACCCCTATACCTCTAGGGCAATTCCTCTCCCACCATCTGCCAGGGACCTGCTTTCTCTAAAATAAAATTAAATCAATTTAGTTACTTACTTTGTCTCTATTATTAAGTGTCCTTGTCTTTTATGCTCTTCTTGAGGGGTGGAGCAGAGGTGGAGAAGTAGGGCAGTACTATAGCTAGGCCAGAGTTTTTATCTGCCCCAACCAAATACCGGAACAACAATCACCTACATTATCAATGTAGGATTTGTCATTTTTACCCACAATGAATGTTTACTAAATATATTCACAGAGGATAACATTTCAGTCCTAGTTAAGGTAAAAGATAAAGATGGAGTATTATCAATCAAGTAGTAGTATTTATTTCATAGAAGTATTATCAGTGAAGTAATACCATTTAATGTCTGATTCTTATTGTTCTACTGGAAAAGAAAACACAGTTTATGCATAGTAACACTGAAAAGACTTTAAAAAGATAATTTCTATCAATAATTACCTTACTAATATTATGCAAAATTCAGTACCTATTTTAAATATTAAGAAAAGTGTGCTCATAGTTCTATATATAGGGGTGTGCAGATATTATCATTTTCAGTTCAAAATTATAATTTTTGCTATTACAGACTGAGCAAAAAAAATTGTAAGAAGTAATTCAATTCTGTTAAATATGTAATTTAAGACACTGTTAGAAAAATATTGATATGTCTGGTTTTACATGTATTTTATCTCTGGAAATACATTTAATAAATATTGCAAAATTTTTATTAAATATTTATGTGTGAGGAAAAAAATAGAATATTTTTCCAAATATTTTAGGAAATATATTCTAAGAAAAAGATACCTCAGAAGAATTATTTCAAATCACGATATGCCACCCCTACCAAGGAAAGATTTATGATAAGCCAAAATCATTTTGTTTCCTCATGAATGAATACAGAATTATTCTTAAAATATTTAGGAAAGCAGTGATAATTCTATTGACATTAAGAATAAAATATAAGAAACAGAAGAAAGAAAAATCAAAAAACAATTCATTTTAAACTTTTATTTTTTCAAGTTAAATATATATTTTAACAATATTTGTATTATATTTACTAAGTATGGAATTTATTGCAGCTCTGAAGAATCAACACAAGTACCTAACAGTAAGAAACTTCAAAATAGAAAGAACTGATAAACCAGCTAGTCAGTAAAATGACAACAAGGCAGTTGTTAGATCCCAAAGTATATATTTTAAAAAACAGACCCGCATATAGTAAAAATAGAGCAGCAATAGTGTTACATTTCTGAATGTGTTGCTGAATTTAAATTTTCAACTCATTTTATTCTATGAATTATTAGCTCTTTGAGTATAATTGTTTTTATCAAGATGTGAATGTACAGGTTAATATCAAAGCAAGTTATCCTTTCATCAGCATCCATGCTTAGAAATTAAAATTTATTAAGAAAAATCATAAACTTGTCTGATTATAAATAAGTAATCACACAAAAAGTAGTAAGACTATCTGAAAGTCTAATTATCAAGTATTAGAAACAAATATACATTTTTCTCACTAGTTATAAGAATTTCCTAATAGGAAAAAATGTTTAAGTCATTGCAGGATACAGTTGTAATAAAAGGAAAAATGAGTGGACTTTAGACAGCAATCTGAATTCGCACTAGATTTAGTGTGCTGGAAAATTAGTTCTAGAGTTTTGACACACAATATAAATTTGTCTCATATTGAGGCTGTGGAAACTCAGTATTGGGGCATGCTATTGTAAGAAGCTTTTAGGATTATTTCAACTTTCTGAAATTTGTTTTTACCTTCCCACTGTGTTTTGGAGAAATAGCTGGAGTGATCCTGATTGAAGGCAATGCGCCCCATGTTTGCCAGGTTCATTTTGAAGTTTTAAAGTTTCTGTGATAAAGTGAGATGCTCCCTGGTATTTGTCAATTACACTTTGAAAAGCTTTTGGCTCTGACCTGTGGGTTGTAAATTTACTATTGATGGGCCAGAAGAGAAATGTTTTAAAACTCAAAGGTGTTTAAAGATTTAGTTGGGGCTGAAAGGAGTTTTAAAACTATTACATTGCCAGCAAAAGGGGTCCGAGATACAATAGCAGCAGGTATATGGACTGAAAAGGTTATTTCTTCAATAGAGTAATTACTGAACCCTTCTATCACTTATTCCATGAAGCATTTCCCAGCTTCCTGTGTCAAAATGAATTGCTTCTTCCTCTCTGCTTCAGTAACACCTTGGGCACGCTTACATACCTCTTTATTTGTGTTATACTTAGTTGCATGCTTTTCTTTTTTATTCAACAGATTTGAAGTTTCTTGAGTGTAGTTAACTTTTTACTCATCTCTATAAATCTTGTGTCTAGATCAATGCCTAACATTTAATAGGAACTCAATGAACATTGTCTGAATTAAAGTGAATTTCAGAAGGCATTTGTAAGATGGATAAAATAAAAAAAGAGAATTGCTATTATTCTCAATGAGTTTAAGAGTTGGTAGGACATTGGAGAAAGTAAGCATGCTTTATTTGTACAATTACCCAAAACCAAAACAATAAAAATGAAAAGAAAAAAAATGGAACATTTAGAGTCAATTGAACCTAATTCAATGAAAGAAACATAGGTGGTTAGGCCAATCAATAGAAAGAAAGGGTGGTGGCCCATTTGAAAACTGGCATGGGGATAATGTCAAACAGCACAGCTTATCAGAGAAGAGTAATCAGATGGTCTAGGCTTCATAATAGTAATTTGGAATTTAAATTTCTAGAAGAGTCTATAATAAAGTAAATATTTTAGCTATTGGAAATTATGAAAATAAAAAGTGAGATAAAATATAATACTCTATATTTTCAGTTTTTTAGAAACGATTTTACATATGTCATTTCTCTATTCCTAATTTTAGTTTTACAATGTATTTTTGATTTAAGTAGAACGAGTATTATTTCCATAATAGAAATTTCTTATTTGTTATTTTTAATGTGCTTTAATAAGATCTACTAGCTTTCCAAAATTACACACCACTGCAAGATCTATTAGAATGAGAAGATCTATTAGAATGCTTCTTCTGTATATTCTCATCACCAATAAAGAAATGATTCAAATTGACAAATTGTAAGTATTCGTTGTGCCACTCAATATGACAGTGAGTGTCAGATTCAGGACTCAAAATATCCTAATTCCAAAACCTAGTGCTATTACTTTAAGCCATAGAATATGTCGTTAAAAACTAAATACATTTTAAGAGATACTTTATTTGCCTATATATAGGGTACTTTCATAAATTTATGAGATTATATCTAGATTACCACAAATATGGAACAAATCCATTTCTTTTTATTTCCTAAGAATATCAGGTAAATTCTTTATTCTCCAGAATACACTTGTATTCAATTCATCATACTCAGGAAACAAACTTAGGTACCACCTATCTATAAAATGATGCAAAATTAGAAACCAGCCACAGAATAGTTTTGAGAGCTTAGAACCTAGTAAACTAGACTTATCCTAGAAAAACATAGAAAATTAGGAGAGTGTCAAAGAGGTTGCTTCTTTAAACTTATTCTAGTCTACTTGGAAAACAACTAAGGATGCAAATTCTAGACATGGCCCCTAATAAAAGCAAACAGTAAATTTCACTGCAGAGACTCATTCACAATCCAGGGCACATGAGACTCCATGGGATAAACAAAACAAACAAGCAAAAATTAAGCTGAAGAAGGCAAAGTTAAAAAGTAACAAAATACATAAGAAAATCAAACAGCATGAAAGAGTTAAACGATACCAAAGATGAGAGAATCAGTATATCCACAGAAATAGAGATAATAGAAATATTTTTTTAAATTATGAAATATGAATATTTTAAATTTTTAAAGTGATCAATTAAGTAACAGAAACCATAATGGAGATGTTCTTCAAACGATATGCGAGAAAAAACATTTAGAAACAAAACAACCTAGGTAAATAAACTTAAGCATTAATAAGTAGGATAAATAGCAACTTAGACACATAAGAAAAGAGAAAAATCAGAGTCCCATCTTCAGGTAATGATGTTCTAGAAAATTTACATAAAATTTACTGAGAATAATTAGGGGGGACAAAACTCTATGTAAAAAAAGAAAATCTGTTTGCTTGTATGTATAACATACTCAATTTCAGGTATGAATTGAAAAAGCTTCACCTTGAATTTGTGGAATGCTTTTTCCTTTGTTTTTTGTTTTTGGTTGTTTGTTTCTTTTGTTTTCTTTTTTTTTATCAGCTTAGAATATGACAAAATGAACGAAGCTTTTGCTTTAGTGGCTTAACAACTGGAGTTATGGCATGCCAAGAAGCAGAGAAAGAAGCAGATGTAGTACCACTAAAATCATTGGGTTTAGGTTGGCAGTTCAAGAAGAAGGCAAATGCAAACTGAAAAATAACATTCTGGCCACTTCAGTGATTCAAGTCCATCTGCAGCTCATCACAAACACTGAATCTGGATGCAAATGATATAGAATTATTAGTGCTCCCAATAATCTACTGAGAGTAAGAGAAAAACAAAAGAATTCACAAATGTTGGTCTGATATTTTAACACACTTGTCTTAAAACTAATACAAACACAAACTAACAGGAATTCTGAAGATTTAACAAGTTGATTAAAATCTAAGTATAACTGATAATACATGCCCAAACTGAAAAATACACATTCATGTCAAGATCAAACTCAACATATAATAAAATTTAAGGTTTGTCAGGATATAAATTAAGATGCAACAAATGTCAGAAGACTAAATTTATACAGGGTATGCTATCTGTCATCAGAGGAAATAAGGTTGACATCAAAAATAAAAAGATAATTTAAAATATCCATATGGTTGGAAATAAAACTAAAAGAAACAAACAAAACTTTCTAAACTCATGAGTCAAGGAAAGATATCACAAAGGAAACTAGAAAATATTTAACAGAATGACATTGGAAATATGCATCAATGATCCTTGTATATGTACAGTAATTACACTGGGTAATGCTATAAAAATAGACAAATATAACAAATACATAATCTACAAAAAAGCCCAGATATATATTGGCACTTGGATTATGACAAAAGTGCCATTGCAAAGTGGTAGGCAAAGGGCCATCTTCTTGATAACTGGTAGTAGATAAATTGGAAATCCATATGGAACTGATGAAACTAGTCCCCTGTTGAATGCCTACACACAATGGATATTTCAAAGTAGAATACACATCTAAGTATAAAGGAAAAAAGTAAGTCTTCCTGATAATAATATAGACTGACACTTTTAAAAACTTGGTATAGGGAAAGATTTCTTAAAATATAGAAATAATTAAACCTAAATAAAAATTTAGAGAAGTTGGAGTATGTTAAAAGTAAAGACATCTATTCATCAGTAGCATCTTATATTGAGTGTAAAAGATGAACCACGGATTGGAAAAAGTTATTTGTAACATATAACAGGCAAAAAACTCCTGTCCAGAATACCTAAGTATCCCTACAAATGAATAGAAATAAGATAACGTATTTTAAAAAGTGGACAGAAAATTTTAGTTGGTACTTCAACACTGGGCATTAGCTACTAATATTGAACATAGAGAACGTTTATGCTACTCTTAGAAATCCATCTGAATCATTCTGGATTTGATCAGAGAAATGGAACCATTAAAGTAATGTGGAGTAAGGATTTATTATTGGGAGTAGACTGACCCTCATTGTGAAAAGCAGTTAAGCAGTCTATGTCCTGGTTTTGTTTCTGTTTAGAGTGTTAGATCTGAGGTCAGAGTGCTGGCAGTCAGAAAGAAAGATGGAGGTGAATTGGAGGATACCAAGGAAAACTGGAAACTGCAAGGAAAAACTAGAAGCTATGAAAACAAACAACTCATGGGAACAATCTGGAGCACAGACTGACAAACTGGGTCCCTCTACTGCCAGTAACCAAAACCATCTCTATGATGAGAGTGACACAAGGGACAAACTGGCACCCTTCACCCCAGAGTGCACATACACCTGTCTGAGAGTTCAGAAAAGCTGATGCTGAAAATGAGCTGCAATTGCCTGGAACTATGCTGAGATAATTGCTGCTTATGTTCTTCCTTGTAGATTTACACAAATTTCTCTTGTGGCCAACCCCAAACTAGGGCAATAAAAAAAAGATATTCCTGGGAAATAGAGTCTCAGTTTAACTAAGTTGACAGAATACAAAATCACCACAACCTATCTTTTTATGTGCATGAAAACACACATGCAGAATATTTATAGCAGCATCTTTGCAGTGGTCATAAAGTGGAACTTTTCCAAACGCTTATCAGTAGAACAGTAGGATGAATAAACACATCGTCGGCATGCAATATACAACAGAACTTAATTTGGCAATTTAAAACCTACGTCTACATGGAAAAACATGGATTTGAATCTCAAATATCATGTTAAACAAAATAAGCCAGATATTTATCTAATTATTCTATTCATATACATTTCCAAAAGATATTCAACTAATTAACATGGTTAGAAGTCAGAATTGAGATTATTTTAGTGGTTGGAGGAAGAGGCTAGTGACTAGGAGGGATTCAAGGAGAATCTCGAGAATGGTCAGTGTTCACTTCCTTAAGTTTAGAAGTGTTTACATCGTTGTTCCCTGTGAAAATTCATTTTTGCTGCCCATTGAAGTTATGCACTTTTATATGTCTTATTCATTAAGAAATAAGAAAATATGAAGATAATTTGAAAACTAAAAGATAGAAATAATAAAATTATTCAGAACACAAATAAGAGGTTTAAAGAGATCTAAAAAATAGCTAAATTGGGGTTAAGAAACAGAGAATTAGAAAGTCCAAATACTTCTGACATGCGTTCCATAATAATAAAATAGAATCCCAGAAAGAAAATAGTTGCATAATTAGTGGCTGAGAATTTTCCAGATTTGACAGTTCACTGATGTCTTAGAATGATCAGCAAATTGAGTTCTTTGCCCCATAAATAAAGTAAATTTAACCCAAAACTTATCATCATAAAATTTTAAACAATGCAGGCAAATACAAGTTGTTAACAGAAATAAAAGGGGAAAAAAGGTAAGCTACAAAAAGATGATGATTAGAATAGCAGACTTCCATTTGGCATTACAAGAGTACAGGAATAGTGGACTAGTATATTTTATATTCTTAGAGAAACCGTTGGCCAATCTTCACTAGACAGCTGGCCAAGAAAATATTTTTTTAGAAAAATAACGAGAATTTTTTATAGGTCTGAGACACTTGCTAAAGAAATATTTTAGGAGGAAGAAAAACTGACACAGAATCAGAGGATTGTAATTAGCAATAAGAAGGAAGGAAGGAAGGAAGGAAGGAAGGAAGGAAGGAAGGAAGGAAGGAAGGAAGGAAGGAAGGAAGGAAGGAAGGAAGGAAGGAAGGAAAAAAGGAAGATAAAACTATATTATGTATCTGATAAATTGGCGGAGTATCCAGCGGCATACTGCAAATTCCTCTTCCGGCTCCGCTCCTGTGGGAAAAGGTGCCAGAGCCAAACTTTTCCCATGAGAATTACTGGGTAAAGTTCCAGCTTGACTCTGAGTAGTGGGTTTCAATTCCCTGATAACCTGCAGAATTATTCAAACAAGCCAATCACATCCCCAGGTGGGGACCAGGGGCACCCTACCCTCTGGATACTACAAATCCTGTCTCCTACAACTTCTGGTTTATCACTCCTCCTGAATGGAACCCCTGTATGGCTCTGCATGGCACAGTATCTTCCTCCCTCAGACTAAGAATATGTGGCAACTGCTGTCGATCTCATCTGTCTATTGTCAGGTATCCTGTGTTTGTCCATCCTCCTCATCAATGGGAAAAAGAGGAGGTGACTAAACACCATGTGGACTCATTATTCAGTTGGAACTAACCAATGAGCAAAACTCAGTGGAAATCAACGGCGGGGGTGGGGGGGGATGGGAGTGGGGAAGAGGCCAAGAGAAGGGGCAAAACCTACTTAGGATACTATGAACACAAATAGTGATACACCTTTAGCCAAGGTATATCTTTAGCCAGGATTCAGGCATTGCCAAAGTGATCCATGTAACCAAAAACATTTGTACCCTCTTAATATTTTGAAATGAAAAAAAAAAAAAATGAAGAAAGGAAAGGAAAGGAAGGAAGGGAAGGGGATGGGAGGGGAGGGGAGAGGGGAGGGGGGGGAGGGGAGGGGAGGGGAAGAAGGAAGGAGGGAAGAAAAGCAGTAAGTCGTTAGGAGCATAAACATCCCATCCAAAATTTAAAAGAAATTGAGACTTTTTCCCTCAATGAATTAAGAACATGTATTACCTATGTTGGTTCTTAGGTCACTGGTCCCAGATTAAGTGTTTCTTTGTAACCACCAAGAATACAATATTATTTCCTAAAAGTTTCTTGGCTAATTGATAGCTTGATTGATATTCAAGATATATTACTGTATCTTTTATAGAATATGTTTCTATTTTGGTGGGAGCAGGAAGAAATGTATAAATTTTTTTAAATGGTACTTAAAATATGCTATAGGTTAAATAGCTCTTACCTGAAATGCTTGGGTCCAGAAAAGTTTCAAATTTCATATTTTTCTTCAAATTTTGGAGTATTTGCCTTATGTACTTACTGATTGACCAACCCAAATCTGAAAACTCAAAAGTCAAAATGTTCCAATGAACATTTCCTTTGAGCATCATGTTGAAACTCAAAAAGTTTCAAATTTTGGAGCATTTCAGATTTTGGATTTTTGTATTTGGGATGCTCAATCTGAAAATGCATTCCAAGAAGACAATTTACTCATACTACTAGCTATAAAATTTTAAAAAGCAAGCAAAACTCTCTCATAAACATTAGTACCATCCTTGTGGTGCCTGTTATTAGCATTTTACGGGGGGTGTCAATACAGTCCTATTATTAATGTTAGAAGAAATCTACTTTAGAAAACTTTTGGTTCCATGCTGAAACACTTAAAAGTGCTTAGATATTAAAATTTCACTTCTAACCTAACAAATTATATTTAGAATTTACATACACACAAAAATACATCGATATTTATTTATTTATTCATTCATTCCTTTGCATTCTCTACAAGTACATAGGAAATAAATACAGTTAAACAATATTGTGTGTATATTTAATGCTCATTTTCATTTGCAATTTTACATGGAGGGAAGGGAAAAAACTTTCTAATAGTCCTCAGAAAAATCTTCTTCTAACAAGAAATAGAGGCAGATAAATTACAATTGAGGTAAAATCTTCCTCATAGGGTTCTTCCTTATATAATTCTCTTCCTAGTCAAAAGTATAGAAAAGAACAGACATCCTTCTTTTCTTTGGCTCCTCTAAGCACTCTGAATTTCTTCAATTACCTTGTGAAATAAAATGAAATTTATGATTCTCTACATTTCTATAGATAAGAAAGATATACACGCACAGGAATAAATAAATATGTCAACAAATAAGTGAATCAATTGCTTGAAAATAGCAAATAGCAATTTTGCTTTCTCATTTACTTTTTATTGTGATTTTTCTTTAAAAAAAGTCATTATAAGCTCTTTATTTGTAAAGCATAAGGATCCGGTTGTGATTAAATACTACAGTGAGAAATATCACTGTTCATTTTATAATAATATAAAATATCACTGTCCTTTTACAAAAATATTGTCTTTGAGGTATGACTAGGGAGCTTACAGCATGATAGTAATTAAAAGTTCAAAAGCATCAAACTATTTCAAATAATTCCAGAAGAAAAGATTTGAGTACTAAATGATAAATTCTATATAATATGACATATCATTCATATAGGTCATGTCTTTAAAATATGCTATGGTTATTCAAATCAATATGAATAACCAATTTCCAGGAAGAAAACATTCTCAAATTAATCTTACTATTTGGCACTATAAAAGATCTGTTATATTGTAACAAGTGTCTTATTGGACAAAAGGAAAGTATAAGATTGGGCCAATGCACATATTTAAAATTAATTAGATGTATTTATTACTTGTAGATAGAGAAAACACTTATGCTTGCTTTTATCCATCTATACCAGGGGTGGGTAAACAATGGCCATGAACCAAATCTGGCCCACAATTTTTTTTAGAAGTAAACATTTACTGAAGCATAGCCATGTCCATTCACTGCATGTTTTCTAAGGCTACCTTGATACCACAAGGCAGCATTGGGTTGTTATGACTGAGACCATATGGAATACAAAGTAAAACTTTTACTGCCTGGCCCTTTATGGAAAAAAATTGCTAATCCCTAATCTAGACTATTCAATTAGATAATGTTTAGTAAGTAGGATTTGAATGCCTACTATACTTTTATTTGTATATTTTGACGTAACATTTCTGAATCACTACTCTTATTCTCTACATCCTGTTGACATTATAGGAAAACCTGGGGTTTTATGAACACCAATGGAGACGTATGTTTCATTTTACTAAACCATATTATAAAGAATGGTATTCCAACAGAAATCGGTCAATTATCATAATTTTAGATAAATTTTAATGGGATATTGTCAACATAAAGGAAAATATGGATTAATTTGATCCTGTTGATTGAGTTTACATAGTAAGTGATATTATCACTTTCCATCAAATTTCCAGATCAATTACATATACAATGTAAGTATAAACAGAAAAAAAGGTTAATATTGCTACAAAAGAAAAGTATGTTAAAATGAGTTTGGACTGGGAGTTACAAAAACATCAGAGCTTGCATTATTGCACTGTGGACTGAGAGGGCTTGGTTAGATTCTACATTGCTTTCTTGGGCAGAGTTCAAGTTTAAAACTATGTGGGTCATACAAAAATGCTGGAGGATGCTGGCATGTTTGATATGAGTATATGAGTATAGCCCTCAGTTAAGCTAGGTTGCAAATGGTAATAAAGCATCATTTTGATTTATATTCTTTTTATTTAAGCTTTGATAACAAGAGAAGGGAATGTTTTAGTGTCAAGTTGTATGCAACCAACAGCATATTGTTATTTGTTTTAATTCCTAAAGGATGATAATCAATTTCTATCATTATATTATTATAATCAATTTTATAGCCTGCAATATAATGGGATGCATTATTCCAGAAAGACCATATGTCATAATAGAGTGAAAGTGCTTAATTAACCAATAAATATTTAAAATACATTTGTAAAGAGAATTTTATAAGTGGTCATATAAGTTTATGAATTTTTATTAAAGAACACAAAACTGGTATAATTAATTGTATGTGATTCTGATAGCACCAATAAAGTTTTGGTCAACAAAACACTTAGTAATTCAGACAGAAAAGAAAAAGGTCCAGTTTTGACATATTTTCTAACACAACAATTGGAGAAAATAGAACGTTGGCAGTGGTATTGTTCATAGGATGTCTGAAATCTAAATAAAATGTATTCGTAAGTAGGAGAGCACAAGAAACTCTTATGCACTGCACCTGTTATTTTTTCCTATTATCACAGTGGTGACAATCAGTACTAAACTATACCTACCCTACCTATGGGAACCGCTGCATGATAAAACAACAGAACGACATAATTTCAGAACCTGGTGACCTTCATTTTCTGGTGACATCTGTAGAGTCAATTGAGGTTGAGGTAGCTTCTGCATTAGTTCCCACCTCTCTTCACCCTTGTGCTGATAGGGGATTTGTTGTTCAGCAAATGTAGAAATATCCAATTATTCACACACTTTATGGACTAGTTCCTACCATGAAAGCCTTTTGGCTACTTGCAAAGAATAAATCTACCTTCAAACTTTGAAAACATGCCATATACAGATCTTTTAAAACATATTCAACAAACTCCAAAGCTAATTCTTGAGGAAAACTTCAGAAAGATAATACAAGCAAGAACAATCAAATTGGCAAAAATTGTATACTTTACCTAAAAGTATATAAATATATCTGAAATATAAACACATACTGAGATGTGTAAGGCCTGGTGTGATTGGTACAAAATCAGTCTCATTAGCAGATACATACGAATATATTTTCACAGCTCATATACTTCTGAATTCAAATCATAAGACTATCTGCTTCAATTAATGAAAGGCAGATTACAAAGGGAAAGGGAAGTACCTAGAGAATTATATTAGAACAACAAAGCTATTAGTAACACTCAGCACAGAAGCACTGGAGTGTTTTAGGTAAGAAGTGCCGTTTGCTTTTCTAGTACATGTTCTAGAGACCAAATGAAACCTTTAAGTAAATTTGCATACATTAATACCAGAAGGAGTTTTAGGGAAAATAAAAACCAATATCTAGTCTAATGTTTAATCATCTTCTTCTTGGGTTGTCTCTCCAATGATTTCAAAAGGCAGGTGTTAATTGCACCAGGAAAACTATTCATAAAGAAAGCAAATACCCTACTCAGTGAAATGATATCATCTGGCCCTATCTCAGGTAATTATATTGTCTGACATTCCAACTCGAAAAGTCCATTTACCCCTTTTAAAAATATTTTGGGTATGTATCTGTTTATCGAAGCTTACATTCCGGTTCACTCCTTTCCAGACTAAATATTAAGACTATCAACACTTTATTTTTCCCTAGATTCCTATTTGCTGATATGCACAGTGCTCCACAAAACATGCTTCATTTACCAAGAGAAAGAATCCTGCAGTGTATCTCAAGCCTTAAGGCATTGATATACAGCACTTCATTTGGAGACCCAGTTAGTGGAAATGATTCTGGGGCACACTGGTTTCTTACAGGTAGTCACTGCTGAAGAAGGCAGTTTAGGGCTCAATGGTACATCTGAAATAAAACCAAAAGGGTAATCAAACATACTTATTTAAAATTACATGTACATGTGCATATGTGTATATTTGGAAAAATCTGTATCAGCAAAGGATAATCTATTTTTAAAATGTATGTAGACTGCCTAGTTAAATACTCCACCAAGTTGTATATCATATCAAAATTCAACTTTAAAACTGAGAAATCTGAGGCAGAGTAGGCATTAATTCTCATTCTGATAACTTTTCAAAAATAATTATTGTTTAGATTGTAGTCCAGAGTCAACTCTGGCTAAGTATTTATGGTGTTACATCATTAGGCAAATGACACAAATTACAGAAAGTAATTACTGCAGTTATTACTAGAAAAATATTTTATTTTTGGTAAGTGACTTGCTTGGGCAAAATTTCTATCAGCATATCCAGAATATAGTTATATTTTACTGTTGATTCTTTCACATAGCATCTGACATGTTATCTTCACAAGTCTTCTATAAATCCTGCAGCTGTGCATTCATAGCTGGGTGATAGGAACAACCAGGAAAGAAAGAACACAACTTTCCTTTTAAATCCACTCTTTTCTGAATGCAGCTAAGAGGGGATATTTTTTACAGAAAATGAGCAATTTTTTAAAAGCTAGTACCAGATATCCCAATGAAATTACTTCAGCATGATACCACTGTTCAGTGATTACATTTTTGCCTCTTAAAGATTCAAAAAAACAAGGTCCCACCTCCACCTTGGCTTCAAATACTAGCAAAGTAATACCTTATCCATTCCCTAAACAACTGAATTAGCCAAGTAGCCAATGTACTTTGTCAATCTATTTCCATACACATTACTATCTGAAGTGAAATAAACTGTCAAATTAAAAATGTTTAAAACATAATTTATTATCCTTTACCTTGCTTGTCAGCTCTTTTTCCTGCGATATGTATTTCTATAAATTATCCCCAGATTCAAAACCTCAAACCTCAGCATAGTAAACATCACCTTATTGAAAACTAGGACTCAAAAAAAAATTTGAATTAAAACAATTTGTTTATGTGTTGAGAGAAATAATCAATCCACTTTCAAAATATTTTAGAACAAAATTTTAGTGTTTATGCTAATATAATGTTGGCTAAATTTGAAGAGAAAGTGGAAGCCCCAGCACCACATGGTGATTCTTATTGTATTTAAAAATTATTCTCAAGTTCTTGACAAGATAGAGATGACTAGAGACATTGCTTGTTGGACCATGCTGGAGGGAAGATAGGAATTCTGACAAAAGAGAGGGAAGAAGACACGCTGAGTGGGTGTGGATCATAGAGAGAGGTACTGGAGCTTGCTAGGGATGTCATGGAGAAAAATAATGAAGCAGAGAAAGTAGAAGATAAATGAGAGAGGATATTGGCAATGGTCAAACCCAGAGAGGCACCCATCCCAGTGAAAAGGATACCTCCTAGCATTTCACAAGCATTTGGTGGCAGCAGGCTACTGAATTTCTTGGAGTCTTTTCCACTCTCATGAGCTCAAGCATGGCAGCAAACATGGTATAGTGGGGAGAACTTGTGTGATCCCAAAGCTTGGACACTCCATGCAGGGCTCCCCTTCAGAGAGAGTGTCATGAGAGGCTATAGAGCCAGCTTTCTTCCATTCAAATATTTCATTTCCTGCCCCTCCCCCAACCACTGCAACCAGGAAAGCAGTCCAGGCCAAGACTGTGGTAAGCACACCCCCATCCCACCAGCAGCAGGAGAGTGCTACAGGCTGAGGCTTCCATGGAAAGTGAGACCTATTCCTTTCTTTGTAGGGGCCTGCAGTGGATCCAGTGTGCTCAATTTAGGAACTCCCTGCCCAAAAGCATTTATTTTGTGGAGTCATACACCAGTGGGTCAGACAAACAGGCTGGACCCCATGCAGCCTGGACTTGAGCAGGTTGCTGGAGACATAAAGTGGGAGGTCTGTAAGTTGGACTCAGATGGTGAGCAAGCCCACATGGAAAGATCTGACAGTGGCATACTATGGGGTTCTGAGATAAGGCAAGTTGAGAGAGTGCTCATCACCCCTACAGAAAATTTTCCCTGTTTGATTAGGGTGGGTTTTATGGTGAGGAAGAACCCACCCCTGGGAGCCATGGAAACCAGGCAGGGCTCATTCAGATGTGTGAGTCCACCAGGAACAGTAGCTCCTTCTCCAGCCTTTCAAACCAGGAGAGCAGTATGTGCCCAGAAATTGGCAAGTGGCTTCCTCTTTCCAGCTAGCATGTCCTCCAGGCTAAGGCACTCACAGAGAGGCAGACCCAGCCTCCTTCTCTGTGGACTTGTAGTGCAACCGAGGTGCCCAATGCAGGAGTTCCCTGACTTCCAGTGTTTCCATGGATATACACCAGACAGGCAGGCTTGGGGAGATGTTACAGCTAGACAGTCAGATCGTGAATCTCACAGCCCTGTCTCAACAAGCACACTTTCTGGCTGGGTGGGGACGATTCAGCCCCTCCCTAGCAGCATTTCCCAGAAGCAGGGAGCAGACCTCTGAACACTGTTGACATAGCTACTTTATCAGCTTTTGTGGAGCCTGAGAGCAAATTCACTCAAGCTAGCCCCACCCAGCTTCACTCCCCCACCTGCCTTTGCTGAGAGAACAAGCTTATACCCAGAAGTTCCAGAGCCCCCTGCCCACCACCTGGGCCATTGAAATGCTACTCCAGAGGAACTAGAGTCACTCACAAAAACACTACTGCAGTCTGTACCTTCAGCACACACCACCTACTAACAGGGAGGCCCGTTTGCGTAATCCTTTACAACATTTACTGACACAATCATACAGGATGAGGTTGTTTCTCACCTGAAAGAATAATCTACTCTCTAAATAATTAAGCTGGGCATGCCATAACAATTCCTGCTATAAGAAGAAAACAGGGCTGGGGAAAGATAAATGATTGCAAAGGCCTCCATCCTATCTCACCAAAGAGAGACAGGGAATCTGCCCACACACATAACTCACCACTGCTACAGCATACAAACAACTAGCAATTGAGAAAAACATCATATGAAGGATATCCATAACTAAGGCATCTCTCCAGAACCTAGATCACCATAAAAGCACCCACAAACCAAGCCAAAGATTCTTACCCAATATATACTACAAACACCCAATACAAGTGAGTGGGGGGATAAAGGCCCACGTAAACAGAAGAAAAACTAAAATTAAGAAGCAACAACTGCTCCAGATAGGAAGGAATCAGTAAAAGAACTCTGGAAGTATGAAAGATCAGAACAAAAGGTCTCCTTCAAAAGGGAACACAAGCCCTCTAACAATGCAAACTAACCAAAATGAAAATATTGAAATGACAGATAAAGAATTCCAAATGTGGATTATAAGGGAGAACAACAAAATTGGGAGAAAAATAGAAAACCAACTCAAAGAAACTAGAAAAACTATTCAGGAAATGAATGAAAAATTTACAAAAGATGTTGATATATTAAAGAAATACCAAATAGAACTTCTGGAAATAAAAAAAAATCATTTAAGGAAATACAAAACATGGTGGGAAGATTTAAGAATAGGAAAAAGAATCTCAGAGCTTGCAGACAACTCTTTTGAGTTAAATCAGTCAGTTAAAAATAATGAACAGAGAATTAAGAGGAACAAACAAAGCCTATGAGAAATAAGGAATTATGTAAAATGCCCATATATAAGAATCATAGACATACCAGAGGGGCAAAAAAATAATTCACAAAGGCTGGAAACCTATTTGAGGGAATAATTGAGGAAAATTTCCCTGGTCTTGCTGGAGAATTAGACATCCCAGATGCAGAAGCTCAATGAACACCTGGAAAATTCATTACATAAAGGGAATCATCAAGACAGTCATCAGACTGGCCAAAGTCAACACGAAGGAGAAACTACTATGAGCTATAAGGCAAAAACATCAATACTTACAAAAGATAACTCATTAGGGTTACTGTAGATTTTCCTACTGAGACTTTATAAGCCGGAAAGCATTGGTGCCCCATCTTCAGTCTTCTTAAACAGAACTACTACCAGCCTAGAATTTTGTGTCCTGCAAAAGAAAGTTTCATGAATGAAGGAGAAAAAAAGAATTTCCAGACAACCAAACACTGACGGAATTTGTCAAGACAAACCTGTGATGCAGAAAATACTCAGAAGTGCAATATATGTTGAGCAGCACAATTGTCACCCTCTGGAGTAAAACCACCCAAAAGCTAAACTCAGAGTTCATATGAAGCAATACTACAAAAGGAAAAACAAAGTAGTAAGATACTAACCAACAGGGTGAATAAAACAGCATCACACATATAAATAACATCAATCAACATAAATAGTTTAAATTCCCCAATCAAGAGATATAGGCTGGTTAAATGGATAAAAAAAAAAAAAATACAAGCCAAGTATCAGCTGTCTCCAGGAAACACATCTAACTCACAAGCACTATTACAGACTTATAGTCAAGGAATGGAAAAAGGAATATTCCATGCAAATGGAAACCAAAAAAAAAACATGTGTAGCCATTCTCATATCAGATAATATAGACTTTAAATCAACAATAGTAAAGAAAGACAAATATGATCATTACATAACGGTAAAGGGAGAAATGCAAAAAGAAGACATAATAATTCTAAATATTTATTTGCTTAAAACAGTAGCACACAGATTAAAGCAAACCCTACTAGATTTAAGTAGAGAGATAAACAGCAACATTATCATTACCAGTGTCTTTAACACCCCACTGACAGAACTGGACAGATCATCCAAGCAGAAAAGAAATAAAGAACACTGGAATTAAATTGAATTGTAGAACAATTGATATTAATGGATGTTTACAGAACATTTTACTACAAAACTACTGAATATACATTGTACTCATCAGCACATGGAATTGTACTCATCAGCACATGGAATATTCTCCAAAATTGACATATTTTAGGCCACAAAACACAGCTTAAAAATTCAAAATTATAGAAATCACAGTATGTATCTTCTCAAACCACGGTGGAATGAAACTGGAAATCAACTCCAAGAGAAATACCCAATTCTACACAAAGACATGGAAATTAAAAACCCGCTGCTGAATAATTATTGGATCAAAGACAAAATTAAGATGGAAATTAAAAGATTCCTTGAACTGAATGACAAAGCAGATATAAGTTATAAAAATCTATGGGATACAGCAAAAGCAGTCACAAGAGGAAAAAAATCATAGCTTTAAAAAGCCTACAAAAAAGACAGAGAAAGATTATAAATTAACAATGTAATGACATGTCTCAGGAATTTAAAAAAGGAAGAGAAAACAAAGACCAAAATGAGCAGATGAGAAATAACTAAGGTCAGAGAAGAACTAAATGAAATCAAAAACAAGAAATTATACAGAAAATAATATATATGAACCAAAAGTTGGAAAAAGATAAATAAAATTGATAGACCTATTGCTAGATATACAGGAATAAAAGAGAAAGAAATCAAACAAGCTCAATTAGAAATGGAAAAGGAAATATGACAGCTGATACTGCAAAAATACAAAATATCATGTGAATGTATCGTGTGAATACTATGAAAATCTCTATGCGTATACACTAAAAAATGTAGAAAAAATGGACAGAACACACAACCTCCCAAGACTCAATCAGGAAGAAATAGAACTCATGAACAGATCAATTATAAGCAATGAAACTGAAGCAGGAATAAAAAGCATTCCAACAAAAAAAGTCCTGGACCCAATGGATTCACAGCCAAATATTACCAGACCCACAAAGAAGAGTTGAACCTATTCTGCAGAAATTATTCCAAAATATAGAAAAGGAGTGAATCCTTCCCAACACATTTTATGAAGCCAGTATCACTTTGATGATACTCAAGCCAGAAAAGCACAAAAGTAAAAAAAGAAATCTACAGACCAATATACCTTATGAATATAGATGCAAAAAATCCTCAATACTAGCAACTGAATTCAACAGCGTATCAAAAAAAAATCGAGCATGACCAAATGGGTCTCATCCCAGGATGCAAGTATGGTTCAACATATATGTAAGTCGATAAATGTGATTCACCACATAAACAGAAGCAAAAACAAGGACCATATGATCATCTAAACAAATATAGAAAAAGCACGTGACAAAATTCAGCACCCATTCATGATAAAAACCCTTAACAAACTAGGCATGGAAAGAACATATCTCAGAATTATAAAGGTCATATATGACAAAACCACAGCCAGCATCATACTGAATGAGGCAAAGTTGAAAGCATTCCCTCTAAGAAGTGGAACAACACAAGGATGCCACTATCATCACTTTTATTCAACATAGTGCTATAAATCCTAGCCAGAGCAATCAGGCAAGAGAAAGAAATTTAGGGCATCCAAATTGGGAAGGACAAAGTCAAACTCTTGTTTTATTCAGGTGATACGATCTTATATCTAGAAAACACCAAAGACTCCACCAAATGACTCCTGGAATTAGCAAATATATTCGGCAAAATCTCAGGTTACAAAATCAATGTACACAACTCAAGAGCATTCTTATATACCAACAACAGTCAATGCAAAAATCAAATCAAAGATTCAATACCTTTCACAATATCAACAAAGAAAATAAAATACCTAGGAATGTACTTAACAAAGGAAGTGAAAGACCTCTATGAAGAGAACTATGAAACTCTAAGGAAAGAAATCACAGAAGATACAAACAAGTGGAAAAAAATATCATGATCATGGATTGATAGAATCAACATTGTTAAAATGCCACGCTACCCAAAGAGATTTATAGATTCTGTGCAATTCCCTTCAAAACTCCCACATCATATTTCACAGATCTAGAAAAAAATAATTGTATGCTTCATTTGGGACCAGAAAAGAGCCCATATAGCCAAAATAATTTTAAGTAAAAGGAACAAATCAGGAGGCATCACATTATCAGACTTCAAACAATACTAAAGGTTATTGTAACCAAAACAGCATGATATAGTCACAAAAATAGAGACTTAGACCAATGGAATGGAACAGAAAACTCAGATATAAAGCCATCCACATACAGCCAACTGATTTTTGATAAAGCAGACATAAATTTACACTGGGGAAAATAATCCCTATTCAATAAATTGTGCTGGGAAAATTGGATAGCCATATGCAGAAGAATGAAACAGGACCCATATCTCTCAACACTTACAAAAATGTATTCAAGATGGATAAAAGACTTAGATGTGAGGCACAAAACCATAACAATTCCAGAAGAAAATGTGCAAAAAATTATTGTAGATATAGGCCTAGACAAAGAATTTATGAAGAAGACTCCATGGGCAATCACAACAACAACAGATATAAATTAATAGGACTTTATTAAACTAAAAAGCATCTGCACTGCCAATGAAATTATCAACAGAGCAAATAAACAACCTACAGAATGGGACAAAATATTCAAAAGCTGTACATCTGATAAAGGACAAATAACCAGAGCCTACAAAGAACTCAATCAAATTAGTAAGAAAAAAAATCAAATAACCCCATTAAAAAGTGGGCCAAAAACATGATCAGAAGATTTTCAAAGGAAATAGACTAATGGCCACTAAACATGTAAGAAAATGTCCAACATAATCAATTATCAGGGAAATTCAAACTAAAACCACAATGAGATATCACCTTCCCCTAGTCAGAATAGCCTTTACTAAAAAGTTAAAAACAATAGATGCTGGCATGGATGCAGAGAGAAAGGAATGCTTATCCACTGTTGGTGGGACTGCATATTGGTACAACCCCTATGGAAAACAATATGGATATTCCTCAAAAAACTAATAGAAACCTACTATTTGATCCAGCAATCCCACTACTGGGTCTTTACCCAAAGGAAAATAAGTCATTTTTATCAAAAAGACACCTGCATTTGAATGTTTATTACAACACATTGTTTATTCACAATCACAAAGATGTGGAATCAACTCAAATGCCCATCAATTCATGAGTGGATTTTAAAAAAGGTGATATGTATACACCATGGACTACTATTCAACCAGAAAGAAGGATGACTTAATGCCTTTTTTTAACAATTTGGATGGAACTGGAGACCATTATCTTAAGTGAAGTATCAAAAAAAAAAAAAAAAAGGAAAACAAACACTACATGTACTCACTTTTAAATTGGAACTAACCAGTGAGCACTCATGTGCATAGAGGGAAGTAAATCTCAACAGAAATCAATTATGGGGAAGGGAGAGGATGGAACAGGTGATAACCTACCTAGCAAGTACAATGAACAATATCTGGGTAATGGGCACTTTTTTATAACCATGACTCAAGCATTATAAAAGTGACCCATGTAACTAAAATTATTTGTACCCCATAATACTTGGACATAAAATAAAAGAAAAATTATTCTCTGCTATATAGTTAACTAAATTTATTATTTAATTATAACTTTAAGAAACAATGGTGATATAGCACCTCTTGTATATTCCTGGGTACAGCTGGAACCCATTCTACTAAGTGAAGTATCTCAAGAATTGGAAAAACCAGCACCACATGTACTCACCAGCAAATTGGTATTAACGGATCAACACCTAAGTGGACATATAGGAGTAACATTTATCAGGTGTCGGGAGGGTGAGAGAGGGGTAGAGGGGATGGGTATATACAACTAAACGAGTAAGATGTGCAACATTTGGGAGATGGACACGCTTGAAGCTCTTACTCAAGGGGGGTAGAGGGCCATGGGAAATATATGTAACCTCAACACTTGTACCCCCATAATAAGCTAAAATAAAAAAAAGCCATTCAATAAACATGTGATTACTGAACTTAAAAACACAATACCATTGATAAATGACCCAAAGAAAATGAGATAGATATATAACTTAACAAACCATATATAGACTTTTTGTGGTGAAATTAAAAACATTTATGAAACAAAAGAAAATTTAAATAAATGGACAGATATACTGTGTTCATAGATTAGAAAAATCAACATAGAAAGATTCCGATATTCCCTATATTAACCTATAGATTCAATGCAATTCTTATGAAAATCTTAGGGCACTTTTTGAAGACATAAACATGCTTATTCTAAAATTTAGGTGAAAAGGCACAGATCTCAAATATCTAAATGACCTTGAAATACAGAACTAAAGTAGGAAGATGCCCCAACGAACCCAAGATTTAGGCATACCATATAACTATAGTAACGAAGAAAATATTGTGTTGCTAAAGAGAAAAACACATAAATCAGTGGAGTAGAATACAACCCCCACCTCAATATGGCCAAAATATGTTCAACTGATTTTTACAAAGGTGCAAAAGCAATTTGTTGGAGGAATGAGAGCTTTTTCAACAAGTAATGCTGAAGCAATTGGACATCCATGGTGGGAGGAAAAGAATTCAAAGTCTCACACCTTAAATAAAAATTAACTCAGAGTAGATCATAGACGTAGTAAGTATAAAATTAAAAAAAAAAATTTAAAAACTAAGAGATCTTCAAGATCTAAAATAAGGCATAGTTCTTTGATACAAAAAAGGAAATATCTGTCAGTTAGACCACATCAAATTCTAAAACTGTTGCCCTCCAGAAGACCCTGTTAAGAGGATAAAAAAGATAAGAATAGACTGTGGAAAAATTATTTGTAAACCACATATATGACAAAGGACTGGCATCTATAATATACACAGAATTCTCAAAATTCAACATTCAAAAAGGAAATAATCCAATTAGGAAATAGGCAAAAGAAATACACAGGTATTTACCTAAGAGAATGTAAAGATGGCAACTAAGTATATGAAAAGATATTCAATATCATTAGATATCAGAGAAATGAAAATTAAACTGACAATGAGATAGCATTACATACCTAAAAGAATGACTAATATGAAAAATAGTAACAACATTAAATCTTGGTCATTTGCTGCAAAGAAATAAAATTTTAGATTCACCCCAAAACCTGTATAAGAATACTAATAGCACCTTTATTTGTAATAACCCCAAACTGGAAACAGTCAAGATGTCTTTCCAGGGATGAATAGTTAAATAGTCAGTGGTATATACACCATGGAAACGAAAAAAGGAATAAATTATTGGTATACACAGTAACTTAGTTGAATTCTCGAGGGGATTATGGTTACTGAAAAATGCCATTCAAAAAGTAAACATGTTGTAAGTTTCCATGTAATTATATACTATTTGATACCATTCTCGAAATGACAAAAATGATAAAAATCTAGAACTAGTGATTACCAGAGTTTGGGGAGATGTGAATATGGTCATAAAAGGTCAACAAAAAGTGATGACGGCATTCTTCTGTATCTTGACTGTAGTGGTAGGTATATACACTAACACATATTATAAAATTGTATAAGATTAAATATGCACACATGATAAATACAAATAAAAGTAAGAAAATGAATAAGATTGGTGGATTGTGTCGATGCCAATTTCCAGGTTGTGATATTATCCTATAATTTGTCAAGATATTAACATTGGTGGAAACAAGGTAAAGAATATATAATATTTATTTGCACTATTTCTTACAACAGCATATTAATCTTAATTATCTCAAAATTAAAAGTTAAGTTTAAAAAATCATTCAATTGATTCGATTGCCTAGCAGTGTAACTAGAATTTGGGTAAACTAGTCTATTATATTCAAGTTCTATAAATTTCAAGCTCTTCCCTGCTTTTTAATCTAATTTTACCATACCATATCAGGGAATACTTCTTCATATAAGATACAGGATCTAAATCTTTATGCTATTAATTATAAACCTATGAATTTATGCTTCTGGTACAGAGGAGTGAGTTTCTAACACATTGAGTCTCACACAAATAAAAATTATAAATTCTGGAAAAATTTAAAATATCAAAGCTATCTGAGGTCTCTGGTTTGAAACAAAAACAGAAAGATTTTGGAGTGGAAATAAAATTTGGAACAAGTCTATTTTTGCAGTCACAGAAATGGTGGACAAGCAACTTAAATATTGTTAGAAAAATCTTTCATTTTTCTGGATAAAAGGTATAAGAGGAGGAGCCCAGAGCAATATGTGTGACTGAAAAGTGAGGAAAGGAGAAACCCAGAAAAGGAGAACATTTAATTATATATATACACGCACAAATATATTATATATAAAACATATATTATACATTATACATATACATTATTATACATTGTATTTATATATGTATATATACATACACATATCTATATATGTGTGCATATATCAATACATATTAATACATGTATGTATACATACAAACATAAAAATATAAAACAATATATAAACAAGTTTACATATTATATAAAATTATATAATATATAAAATTCATATATAAATATATTTTATATATAAATATAAAAACACAAGTCCCTGGAAAACCATTGATCCAAACATGCATAAGGCCAACAAATAGTATCTTATAGACAAGAAAAGATATAAACTGAGATCTGAGCATTTTTACCCATCACAGTGTACATTTGAGCAAATCTAGTTTATTGCCTGATAAAATTCTGGAAAAATAGTATTATCTCTACAGTATAATGCTTAAAATGTCCAGCATACAATCCAAAATTATTTATTATATTAAGGGCCAATAAAATTTTGAAGAGGAAAAAACAAGCAATACATGTCAACCTTAAAATGACGCAAATTTTGGAATAATCAAACAATAATTTTAGAGCAGCTACTAAAATTCTGGTTAGGGTGGTAAAAGATTTCATTCTCACAATAAATGAAAAAAGAAGAATATCCTCAAAGAATTTTAAATGTTTTAAAATAGCTAGATTAAAATTTTAGAAATAAAATATAATTTGTAACATAAAAATATACTAAGTAATTTTAAATGTGGAATGGGAAAAATTGTCAGTAAAACAAAATAGAGTTCTTGAAATTATGTAATTAGAGGAGCAGAAGGAAACAATTAAAAAAGAGCAAAACCTCAAGTCCCTGTGGAGCAATTTCAAAAAAGTCTTACACAGGAAAATATATAATATCAAAAGAAGAGAAAAGAAAAATGCATGGCATTTTTTTTTTTTAGAAAATAATGGCCAAAATCATATCCTGAATCTAATTATAGGTAAAAGTTTTAAAGATTCAGAAACTCTGGTACCATAGAGAATTTTAGATTCCCAAGGATGAATGCCATGCATCATGTACATACATCTGGATATACACACATCGGGATTAATATAAAAGATACATTGTTTCAACATTTTTGAAATTTACTTGACTATATAAATCAAAAAGTATAGCATTACCTTTAAATATGTATTTATAAATAAACAAAGGCCTAAAGTCAATGCTCTTAGATTCTATCTTAAGTAGGAAGGAAAAAGAAAAAATGCAAGTTGAAGACACAGGAAGTAGAAAGGAAATAAAGATGAGAGCAGATAAAGAATTTAATAAATCCCCACGTTGGATAATCAAGAAAGTGAGATACAGACAAATCACCAATATTATAAGGTATAATATCAAACTCTGCAGACATTAAAGGTATAATAAAAGATTACTTTGAATAATTTTATTACAGTATATGTGATAACAGAGGAACTGGAAAAAAATCTGATAAAAGATTTTTAAAAAACTACCAAAGTTTACTGAAAAAAATAGATATCTTGAATAGTTCTATTATTTATTATAGATTTTATTTTTAGTTAAACATCTTTGCATGAAAAACAAAACACAACCAAAAACTTCCAGTTCTGTATGGATTTATTGCCAAACATATGAGAAACACAGATGCTCCTGGACTTATCATGGAGCTGCATCCCAGTAAACCCATCATAAATTGAAAATTAGGTTGAAAATGTACTTCATACCTCAATAATCTCATCTTAAATAAAAAAATCTTAAATTGAACCGTCGTTAAGTCCAGATGCTGCTTGACTTATGATGGCAATGCTACCCAATAACCCATCTTAAAGTAAAAAAAAAAAAAAATCATAAGGTGAGTATGGTAAGTCTGGGACTGTGTAATGACAACTCTATGCAAACTTTTTTAAAAAATAAGAGAAGTGGAAGCAATCCTAACTCAATCTATGACTCCTGAATTACCTTAATATCAAAATCATGCAACAATTACAAAAAATAAAATAAATGCATGGACCAATATTCTTCATAAACATAAACACAAAAATTCTTAACAAAACATAAAGATGAAAGGAGAAATTTATAAAAGAGATAATGCATTATAACCATTTTGGGTTTATACAAGGAAAAAAAAGTTGATTTAACATTCAATAATCCATTTTTGCATTTCACCATATTTGCAGAATAAAGGAGAACAACTCAGTTTTATAGACGCAGAGAAAGCATTTGACAAAAATGAAAATATTCATGTAAATAATTTCAGCTACTAACATACTGCAATTAACATCATACTTAATGGTCAAATATTGATTAATTTCCTCTAATATTAAAATAAAAGGCAAGAATCTACATTCTGAACATTTCTTTCAAGTCCTAGATGTTGCAATAGGATAAAAGGAAAAAAGGCATAAAGGTTAGGTTTTAAAAAGTGAAACTCTAAGAATTTTAAAATTTTAAAACAGGAAAAAAAACAGTGCCCCATTCAAAATTGTTTTTAAATGAAAACACATTCCACTAAAACACAACAGTGCAGGGGCATTCAAACAAGAAAATGGGGTTCTTTGCAGGGGCTATTGGGAAGAAATAGAACCAATAAACCTCTGTACCTGATTCCAGAATCAGGACAAAGGAAGGGGAGTGGGAGTGGGGAGTGTCCCCCCACCTCCAGCACCACAGTCCAAGGCAAAGCAGAGGCTGACTCTGCCTTCTTTTGGGAGAGGGACCCACCAGGCCTCTTTGGGGCTGAGGCTCCTTTCCAGCCATGCCTCCTCGGCAGAGTCCCCACTCTTCCCCCAGTCCTTGGCTTTCATTCAGAGGGGGAAGGTGGACAAGCACAAAGCCCCAGTGGGTCACCGACATGATTGTAAAAAACAAAGAAAAAAACCCCTAAATTTAGTCAACAGAAAATTAAATCCACAGAGATAAGGTGGCTTGGCTTATTAAGAGTCGAGGAATCAGGGTACCACAAAATTTGAGATGCCTGGGAAGGGTTACAGAGACAGCTACAGAAGCAGCTTTTGCAGACTTCCCTAGCTGCGAGGTTGGGGGAGCAGGAAGCAGACCTGAGAAATCAAAGGAAATGGGGGCAGCTGGAGGACATGGGGAAGGCAGGAGGGATGTGTTAAGAGCCCCCAACACATTTCTTGAAGCCCAGGTTCTGAGCCTAGGTTGGCCAGGCTGACCCCTCAGATAAGCTGGGGAGGCCTTTTCTACCCAAATAAAAGCTTTAAGGTTCACACCATCTTCCCCCTCGTCCCCTTTCCTGCTGGACAGAGACCAGCACAGCTCAGATGCCTATGACCTTGGCAAAGGGAAACTGGTCTAGGAAACATCAGAGAATGGCTTCAGTACACTTCCCAAAATGGAATCAGAGACTGGGCAAAGCAGAGGATATGGGGAGAGGGGCAGCCTCAGCCTCCTCCCACCAGGGTCAACACCTCCCTGGCCCTCACGAACCCTTTATCCAGATTCACAAAAACCGAGGTGGGCTCCAGGACAGACCCCCTTCCACACACACACTAGCACACATCCACAGGTGCACCCATGCTATGTACAGAACACACACACACACACACTCTCTCTCTCTCTCTCTCTCTCTCTCTCTTCCACATGCATCAAGACCATTTTAAAAAGTCCCAAACCTACCCCCTAAACCCACCCTCTCTCAGAAATGACAACAGAGACGGCAGCCGAAATCAGTAGGAAACGTCTCGTTGACAGCTCAGAGCTTAAAAAAAAAATATATATATATATACACACACACACACACACACACACACACACACACACACACACACACATATAAAAAACACTTCTGTCCCCTCCCCCATGAGTGGATCCAGGCAGCTGCTTCCTGCAGGGGGCAGGGGAGAGGGCCATCAGGGCAGTGCCTGTTTTCTCAAAGGCATCCGCCCTCCTCTTCCCACATGTTCCCTGCCTCCAGTTCCAATGCAGGGGTCCAGGCAGTACGCCCCTCTGGGAAGGAAGGGGTCTTCCCCAAGCTTCCACCCCACCTTGGCTTGGGCTGCAGGTGTGGAGGGCCTCCTAGAACTCTTTGGGACCCCCCACCCTCACTCCCCGGTCCATTGTCCATGCCGGAACCGTAAGTGCAGAAGTGGGTGGGAGGCTGGGCCGGTCCAGAGCTGGCTCAGTCTGATGGATGCTCTCCCTGGAGGACCCCCCAGGGCGATGTCTCTTGAGGTTGCAGAGTCCTGGCCTGGGCTTGCTCAGCCCCCTACCCCCACCATATTT